>OX246738.1:65577594-65695094 GCA_945910005.1 Isoperla grammatica
AAAATTTAATTTCATGATCATCAATTCGTAGCAAGATGGAAAGAAAATTACACATTTATATACATATGATGAGAAAAATAAATGAATGGGCTAAAGTACATGTCATACAATGTTACTTTATTAGGAAAACGCTCTGTGTGACACTGTTACTATAAACTTGTCATAAAATACTTCTTAAGAATTAATAAAAACGTCATTATTGTTACAAATTATTCTCATTTTCCCACAGTGTACGTATGTAAGGTATTTAGTAGTAGTTCTTACGTTAGTAAATATATGCGGGTGGCATTTCTTTTTAAGGATGCGTAAAAGACGTATATACATAAAGTTAATACAATACATAGGTTTTGATACGTGTTCATTTTGGTGACCTGAGTAAACATTTTCCCTGCAACCCTGCTCTTTACAACAAGCATCTAAATATCGTACAAGTTATCGTAAGAAGAGTTATATTGTATTCCATGACAAACTATATTATGTAATATGTGCCTGGACGAATTGTATGTGCTCTAGATCTTACATAGATCGAGTCTTGAAACTTGTGCTTTAGGAGTATTAATAATAGCCATACAATTTAAACGAAGAGCAACACAAAATAAATTATCACAAGATTCTTAAGCACTCAAGTTCCAACCATTCATTTACTGCAAAGAAATAAAGAACGATCTATGAACTTAAAAACATTTAGGTATAGCGTTTCGGTTATAGCAACAAAACGAAGGATCGCTCATCGCGCTACGCTATCTAACTCCGGCCAAGTCCTACAGCTTAATAGGGTATTGGAAAACACCTTCCGGGACTGTGTCTTGTTCGCGTTCATTTGTTTCAGATACGGTGGCTCAACCAAGAAGAGGAATGGGGGGAAGGGGGAGGGCGCAAGAGAAAGTTTATAACAACATAGACGCTTTTCTAGAATTTCGATAGCTTCGTTTGACTGGGAAAACAGTATTTTATAACGACTTACTTTGTGTTGGCATTTCGCCCGAACATGAACTTTGTTCGTATATACAGGATAAAATTAAAATATTAATAAAGAGCGGGAGTGATTTAATGCTTCAGTAAGTTACACGTTTGAACTCGTTGGCGAGAGAGAAAAGTATTTACAGTAGTTGCTGTTGTTGTGGGAGATTGAGTGAGTGGAGGTGAGAGGGCGGTGTGAACACACTGTAGGTAACAGCGGGTCAGCTCGTGACGTCAGAACGCTCATAATTGAGGGTAACAAGTGCTTTGACATTTGAGCTGTCAATATAGAATACAAATACTTTGCTTACCGCGAAATATGAGGGTTGTAACACGTATATTATGTAGTTAACTAATATTGAATAGCAACAGTCGGTAGAACTTCAACCATACACCAACATAGAACCATGTAGAACCAGTTCAAGAGTGAATTGGTAGTCGAAAGTAAACAAACATGTAAACATGTCTTTTTGGCTTTCAATATGGCCGCCACCCGCATTATGTGAATACACCATATACGACACACTCGTACGATAAGCCCCATTAGGTCAAGCATTATTAGGAGATAAGGCCCTAGTGTGGAAGTCAACACTGAGTTCGTACAGATCAAGATTAGCATCTACGATCAAGATTTTAGAACGAGACTACAACGGGCACGTAGAATACCTTTCAGACTCAACGTTTTGTTTAGAAGATGATTTTAAATGGAGGGAATAAAACTTGTCACGTTGGCACACAAGTGTTTCGGGCGCGTAATCTCTTTTATACCGAACAAAAGATTGTTGCCATCACATTACATAATCCCATTGTTCTGTTTGTTTTTCTTCTGCGCTGTTTTCTTGTAGCGCTCACACAGACCTTCCTGAAGTTGAATTATTTCAAAAACTTACAGTTTTTTCCTCCCACTCAACTAGGAGGAAAATGAAAATGAACCAACTCAACTATAGGGGGCACCCCACATGGGAAACGTCGTACTCAGCATTTCGTTGTCTTCTTATTAAACTTTGCCGCCGGGGAATTGTTATTTGAAAACTACAAGATTAATATCCGAGTTAAGTAGAGAGTGTGCAGCACTTTATGGCCGTTAGCCGTGAAACGAGGCGACAAGTTATATAACACACTTTGTCCGCGCGATCCACTACTCGTAGGCTTTGATAGCACCTGCAGCTGCGCAACGGAGTTATGCGCTCTCAAGTAGGCCTACAACACTGTTCGTTTTCAACTTTTCCGCGATTTAAATGAATATATTGATGTATTTATTGTCTATTTATTCAGTTTTAAGAAACGTTTTGCTGTGGGGGTTATTATTAACATTTTATTATGTGCTTCGTTCCTATGACGGTTCCAAAGCCACGTTAACTTGCCAGACTTCCAGCTCGTTAAACTGTGTCAGTACCATACAGATGAATTGAAGTCAGTGTCCAAATTTAAAGTAAACTACCTTAGAAAGTAAGTTTTTGGTTCGTATCTTCAAAATGACATTTAGTACGTATCAAATTTGTGCGGTCATGCTTGGCTAGATAAAGAAAGTTTGAATTCAAAGCAATTGAGTCCAATATGGCCGCCGTCGATAGGAATGATAGGAATGGAAGCTTCGTATAACTCGGTCTTACACCTATGTATGTCTGCGTTCCGACATCCGCAGTGGCTGAGACGTGAGCTGAGTACTGTGAGCTGAGCGCACAGCTGCCAATAAGACAATCACGTTATTCCTCTGTCGATCAGCTAGGCAACCTTCCAGACATATTTCACAGACACTCCAATGGCAATAATGCTAATCTTCCAGACATGCTTCTTAGACACTCCAATGGCAATAATGCTAAACTTCCAGACATGCTTCTCAGACACTCCAATGGAAATAATGCTAAACTTCTTGTATCGCTATATGGTTGTGATTTGTTAATGTACGAAAATCATGAAACAATACACGTTTCTACACGTCCACATAGTAGCGTAGCTGGTTTTACATTAATGGAAGTGATATTTCGGAGTCTCCAACTTTTAAGACATTTTCAGTTATTGCCGGTTATCAGATCTCGCTCAGTCTGGTATTGACGTTGCTTGAGGAAGTATTGGGAACTCAAAAATATCGTTGTAAAATCATCGTATACCAAGGTAGAAACTATTTTTAGTTATTTGATTACTGCGTTCATAATGTCGGGGTTTTAATAAGATTATCAAAATAATAATCATGATACAAATAATAAACATTCGGATTAGTAGTAATACGGAATACCTTATAATAATGGTTATCATTTGTTGTTCTTAATGTATTTATTCAGCTGATTTATTTGGTGTTGTTTGTCGTTGTTTTCTTCTTCCCTGTTGTAGGGAGGGTTAGCACGATATATTTTAGTTTGACTGCGTCACACCCATTAGAGCGACTAGAGCGGAGTTAGTTGTTATTCATATTCAGCAGATTGTAACTCACTCGCTTCTCTTGTCTTGGACTCGATAATAATATGCCCGTCTGTCTATCTCTGGTATATTAACCTTTTGTCATTGTGAACCAGGACTTCAGTTCAGTGACTAACTGATTGACAGTCACACTTCACACGAATACTGGATTCCGTCACTGAGGGGTTTTAATGAGTTGTGCTGCTATAGCTTAATAATTTCAAAAGTTGACTGTCGACCCCCCCCCCCCCCCCCCATTACGGCACAGAAGACGAAGTGTGTGTAATTGTAATTGAAAGTTTTTCGTGCGTGTGAACACGTCGCATCGTAATGGGCGAATATTATCCTTTGAAGTGTTTGGTAGAAAAGGCTTCCAAGTAGGCGGCCGCTGATTATAGGCCTCCATGCATGACGTCATGTAAAAGGCACGTCACAGCCAGTCCTGGGTCTAGAACACATAAAGAACGTTATAGTTGGAGACAAGCAGTCATCGTCTTTGTGGCTTCGTTGAAACATCTATTTTTTCATTTGCCCGTAGCAAGCGCAACCCTTCTCCTGGACTATCTGCTTTACTTTGTATGATGTCAGTTGCTCTAGCTCTAATTGTTTCCCTCCACTTTCCGTTTACAATAATTCGATATCTAGTATCTACGTTTTTCTTTCGGTTTAATAACGCTGTTCATTTACGAATTAGGCCTAGATAATTATTGAGTTAAAATGATAGAACAACTGTAAGTATTTTTGTATTTTCCTGTTATTAAAACTACAGAATCATGGCTTAAGAGTACTTTCATTTCATGTATTTTTCATTCGTGCATTGTACATAAAACAATTAATAATATCAAGTTACTTTTTATATTCAAATTCAGGTTTAGGGCAATTTATTTGACTATTGTTTGTAAAAATGAAATGCGAATAAAAAAAACAAGCATTAATTTATAATCAATGAGTGTATTAGTGTTCGTAAGTTAAAGAGGTCTCCTACTCGAACATGTGACGTTTTTCATCTTTATATATCACCCACTCATCGTCTCGATTAGCCAAAGTTGTAAAAATATAAGATTTAAAGCCCAAACATCATCATTGAGAAATGTTTGTAGTTGTGATACTGCTATCTCGTTGTACTTGGGCTGAGTAACCCCAAAGTGGCAGTTATGACATCAGCACAATTCACTCAACTGTGGAACTCCTGCTGTGCGTACTAATAACCCGTAACGTTTGATACCATTACGCATAGATTCCTGTGTGAAGTCAGATCAAGGGAACCCAGCGTGGAGTCTTTATAAACAACGACCTTGTGTCCACTAAGAACATGTATTTCAAACTTATCCACTCAGATTTGTAAACTGAAGCTGAACTGGGATTGAACTTCACACGAATCTTTCACACTTTAAATGTACCCCCCAAGGGAGTGGTTTTCTCTTTGAAGGGCGCGTCTAGCTAAATGAATACAGATGTATAGAACGCCTCGTTTTCCTCGTAACTTAATCGAAATAACTCCACATTTCAAAATGATGAAACTCTCGATCCAAATAACTTGAAAAAACCCGATAATTTGTTTTTTGTTCGAATATTTAAAATTGTATTCGTTATCAAACTTTTGGTATGGTGCAAGGCTAGATATTACCCTGAACATATTATCAAAAACCGATGCAAAACTGATTTCTTTGGTATAAAATTAAATTATGCAGTTTCAACTGTTATTAGGCCTATTATTTTACACCAAATAATATTTTTTTTATTTTATCCAAACCTGATACGCGTTTAATCCTTGTTTTTAGAATTGGCCTATTTGTAGATCTTGGTAATACGTAGCTCCATATCATTTCAAACTGTTAATATGGTTGCATTTTTAAAGACACGAACAAAAAAATCTTCGAACAATTTGTCCCAACATTTAACGATTTCCATAATATGGTTATCAGTCTTGTCAAATAGTAAATATAGCATGTAGGCATCACATATGCTCTTACTTCACTTGATGTCATTAAGTTAGTAATGAGGTATCGAAGCGTTGATACATCCTCGCAAAAAGCGTTCCGCTTATCAGTGAACGAATAGCGTAAAGAGCTTCTCCGGCAGCACGAGACGTAATCAAGGGACACAACATCATCATCGTCGCTAATCCGTCTTCTCGTGGGTAGAAAAACACGTTGATTGAACACGGTTCCACTTTTTACGACCTCGCTAATCGAGATGATGAATGATGATGACAAACTTAACCTAGAGACACTAAGTTCGAAGCACTCGATCGTGTTCATATCTTTCTCTCACGTGTCTTTGGAGAAAAACAAAGGGATTATGTTCTAAATGGTTGTAGGAACCACGGTGGTATTGTTAGATAACTTTTTAATCAAGCGGCCATTTTTGTTATTTTGTGACATCCTCGATCGATATGTACGTAATGCCGACATCCGAAACTAAAGTTTGTAGCTTATGGTCCCGTAACGAATCCAGTAGAATGAAATTTAGACAACAAGTGGACACACAAAACTTTGCCTAGTTCACTCTCTGACATAAGCACAGAAACCAGGTTCATGAGTTGCTCGTTGTACGACGAGATTCAATGTCTGCTGATTTGTGGTCATCGCATGCATAGCCTATAGCAAAGTAATTGTTCCACCTGTTTTGACATTCCTTGCCACAGCGGCATGACCACTATGTTGTTCGGTACATGATTTGCGTATCACTAGACAGCACACGTCTCAGTTGAAAGTAGCCTCAGATAATATTGATGCCCATTCACTGATGTTTTTTCTACGGTTGTGATTATGCAACATTGTTGTTCACACATTGTTGGTCCATCTTTTTGTTTCCGGAGTGTACCGTGATCAAGGTTTGTAGAAGGTCACAGTGTGTTGCACGCGAAGATGTGTTGTGGTCGCGTTGTAACCGTAGCCCCAGCCGTGTGACGTAGGCAGGTCGGTCCCCACGGTCTCACACCCTTCTAATTCACCTCGCAACAGTCTACAATCACGTAACCGGAGACGCACGGTGCATTGTCCGCACTAATTCCAAGGCACTCAGTTGATTAATTTAATTGCGCGAATAGACAGTCATGCCAACTGAACTGACCCGGTTCCCAGGAGACGCGGCCGCATACGACTCCAATTACCATTTACACTCGCTCCTAGCTACTGAATAAATATACTCCTCGTCTAGTGTCCAACTCTGTTTCAAACTGCGAGGCCAAGTATCCATTCAACTAAACTATCACTTTGTGTGTCTGTCTGGAACTGACAGCTGTGGCTTGGTGGTAGCACACGGGGCTCTAGTTTGGACGGTCGCAGGTTCAAATCCCACCACCGGCAAACCTGAATGAAAGGCGGCGTCCCCCTCTATCGTAGGGCGGTTCTGTAGTTGAATACCCACGCACACTCTGCGTGTAGTCCTTCCTAACATATCCCACTTCAAAGAGCGACATTATCCCTACAGTTACTTACGCTGTCCGTATTGGGAAGGGCGATACACAAAGGTAAGCTCTCTGTCTTGTAGAGCCCGGACGAATAAGGAGATTACGACGGGTTTCTTCTTCTGAATATCAGAAGAAATTGTTGAAAGGTATTATACCAGGTTTGGAAAAGTTCCATCCGTATAAAATAAAGTAAACTTTGAAGTTTTAAAATACCATTAAGTATTTTCAATACTATAAAAACCATCGGTTAGTTTCATATTGTTCTTTAAAAAGAAGCGTATTATACTTTAAAGTCCGTCTACGGATACTTCTTGTGGATGCTGACGTCATAGATGAGTGAGGCATTAAAAATCTGTGTCTGAAAAAGTCACCCGCTGATTGGCTCCGACTAATTCGTCCATGACGTCAGCATTCGCATGGTTGCTGGAACCATAGAGAAATAAAACAGGGCTGGAACCACTTTACAATCGGTTTTACGTAAGCCCTTATCAAACTTACAAACCTTTGATCCATCGCTTTGAAGAATGAATACATCTATGAAATGTTAAACAGTTTCTTTGGAAATGTCCTTTTTATCTGCAAAACAAGGGTAATAATGATGATATAAGCTGGGCATTACATCTCGTTTTATGTAGAGGGCGATACGCGAAGGTGAATCCAGGCCACATGACATCCATGCCCCAGCCAGGATTAAAACCTCATGGATATTCAGGTCAACGCCCATTCGGTCACGGCCTCACATAAAAAAAATTAAACCAAATTTTTTTTAAATTCAAATGTCAGAAGTGTGTTGACTGATGGTCTGATATTCACACCGCCCTCCAAGTGCAGTGCATGTTATCCTGTGCCCCGTGGCGCGCCACTCGACTCCAACTGGCCGTGTATATTTATTTATTGCCGTGCGCAGAGCACGGCCTGCATATGAGCAATTTGTTGCTACAGTCCGCGTTGCCACCACAATAATCCAACGGGGATTTGCGGGGAGGGGAGGTCGATTAAAGGCAGGGTGGAATTTTCACGATAAGCCTTTAATTCACACAAGAGACGGGTTATTCGCTTCTAGAAAAATAAATAGAATGAACAAGAATGGAAGACTCACCATGCAGTTACCGATACCGCATCGGCATGACTATCCCACATCGATAAATCTTCGTCTAACTAAGGGAACACTAGAAACATAAATTCTACGTTATTGTCCTCGTTCATAAATCAGTTTTATAACTGAATTCGTTAGACGTAAGATAAATAAATTTGAATTCCAAAACCTCACAGTTCAATTTATGTCAGGATAAGTTAGAAATGTTTCTTTTCGCGGTCGTTATGGAAAAAGAACGGATCGTTAAATTTATCTCAGCATTTCTAATGAAAGAATGCGTAATTATTTCATTAATACTTAACTGCTGTTGATCTCTTTAGAAATTTAATTACAAAATGAAAATACTCCCATCAATTCTGTAAAATTATCGCAGATTCTTAACGTGGTTTTAATTTATATCCGTGAGCTTGTAAAACAAACTTTTTCGAATGCCAATTAGTATACCAAATAACAAATGTATCGATTGCAATATTCGAATATCTTTTATTAGTTCTTACGAAGCCACATAATATGAGGTTTCAGCATTGTTTAGCATCTTTAAAATATTACCTTTAATTAATTAACTGCCTCTTCTCTGAGCTATCATTCTTCACTAGAGCAGCCATTCAAATCACGTACACTTAAGTCTACAAAAAAACGCGATATAACATTGTAGTTCTTTGTAAAACGAGGTAAAATGTTTTAAAAATTGAGCGGTGTCTCATATTTGGGCAGGTTGATGTGTATTCTGTAACACGAAGCCTATTCTGATCCTTGAATCCACTTTACCCAAGAAAGCTAAAAGGAATACATAGGCACACGTACTGTCTTATACGTGTTCTTCAATGTTTCAATATCCTGCATAGGGTATGAGCCGCCGTAGAAAGACATTGATTTACGCGAGGTTTTTACTTTCAATATGACTCGTAAACTGGCCGAACAATGAGGCCACGGCCATCGATACAGAAAAGAAGAAGACACCGGTCGTTGCGCTGCCAAATTCCGAAATGCGCAATGCGGTCGCCATCGAGTACGCGTTGATTGGATCCCAGGTGCGTGCGTGTGCGTGTGCGTGCGTGTGCGCTAAGTGCTCGTCATACCTCATGCATAATGTACACGTTTGTAAATGGCCATGTCCTCGGTGATGTAGGACGACTGTGGTACGTTGGCCATTAGGCAACACACAAGTAGACATACATGTAGACATAACGTCCTTTGCTACAACACGGTCAAACAGGTGCACGATGGTTCCTAGAGAGGATCTTTCTTTATTTAAATAATATGTATAACACAATTAGGTAGCGACCTTGGAGTTAAAATGAACTAGGGGTTTGTTGCACAACTAACATGTAGACGGTCTCCAAAGTGATATCCTACCCTATATAATGTGACAGCGATGCTTGGCAGTCGGACAAGGTCGTGTTCTGAACATCGACAGATCCAGACAGTAGAAGTGGAGTAAGTTTTATTATTTATTTGCACCACCTGTTACATGATTATTACAAGTTTTCACAAACGTCAAGAAGTTTTCAGAGCAATTTAATAAAGTTTTCGCCGGTTTAGTTAGAACGTTATAGTTTATGTAAACTTGACAGTTTATACGTTACCCTGAGATTTATTAAGTTTCGTTAAGTCAGACAAACTCGTGGTTGATATTTAAATTAGTTGACTACTTTCCTCGAGCCAAACCAAGCTATTTTAGTAAAGGTTCTTCGCCATCCGGCGATGTCATCTAAAGGCAAATATTGGCATCCACATTTTACATCGTAAAAGGCTGCTGTAACATTGAGTACAATTTTGTAACAAGTTTACAACAATAGCGTTGATTACGATTCTGAAAATAGCCGTGTGGCGGTGTTTTCTTTGTAGACAAACATTGAGTGTTCACTAATCAAAGAAAAAATACAACAGATGTACAGATTGTTTGTCTGCATGTGATGTCCCTGCACCATCAATCGTAACGAATGATATTACTTACTTTTAGCAAATCAATACATCTTGTCTATGCACTATGCAGTGATGTATTGCTACAAAAAAGAGGTGCCAAAATGCATCATGTAACACCAACGAGTTTCAAATGCGCGTGTTTATAATGGGCATAATTGTTACGCATTCAAATTCCAAATACAATGGAAATAACTTCAAAATGAAAAGTGTGTATACACAAATAGAAAATGCGCCATGCATTGGAGACCGATTGTTGTTATACATTGGCTAACCTTACTGTTACACGCATTGGAGACCGATTGTTGTTATACATTGGCTAAATAGTTGATGGAGCCAGGGCTGCTGTAATCAGTAAGAAACTATAATAACTAATACACTTGCATTGCAGCATTGCGTTTAAGAATAATGAAAATTTCACTTATATAACTGCATGGATGTAATTAGGTGCCAAAGCTGATCCACTGGATATTTCATTTTACAATATTTCCTATCTCAAAAATATTACGTTTGGGGTTCAAACCAGAAACATACACCTGTACGTTCTAGGTTTCGATTGATATTGCTGTAGCATTGTTGTCTCTTAACACATTATCCACAATGCTGAATACGTGTTATATAGAGGTAATGATTATAATTGTGATTTTCATTGTGATTATGTTTTTGTTACAATGTGTAGGCCCACTTGGTTCTATCCTATACTAAAGAATAAATGATTTTGAAATGGAAACCGATTGGACACTATAGAAAAGATCATCCTCCAATAACTAGCAGGCGATCTTTCAGTCGTCGACTAGCCTGGCTTATTTTCGTCCGGCTACCCCTTGGTCATAGATTTATACAACCGCTCTATCCGCAATCTACCACACCTCTTTCCATTATACTTTGTGCTTTATCTGTTCGTACCATGTGTCTTCCCACTTTTCTCTAAATTCCTCCACATCCATTTCACTCTTCTTCCTTTTCCGCCGTGTCGAAACAGGGATACTCGAAATCTTCTCCTAAATAACATCTTCTGCCACAATTTCCTCGCGTATACCGCGTCAACACTTTTTACATTTCCCGGCTAATACTTTTTGTCCGGGGTGGCTTGGCTATCTGGAGTGAGCAGGAAGGATGGCGGACTCGCTCCCGTGATGTATGCTCGTCAGGTCACATACACGCGCGTCACGGTGGTTCATGGAGCCGAGGGTTACAGTTCAACCCTTATATAATCTTTCAAACTTGAACTATTAATTAACTTTTCGCCGGCGCGGAATGAAGAATACCCAATGGCCAACGAACCCAACGTTTCAGCACCAGGATTAAATTATATTCCCTTTGTTCGCTGTTTTCATCATCGGTGACTTTGACTGCGCCTCCGCTTTGGCATCACTCGCAGCTTGATGTACACGTGGAAAACTCTGCGTCGGAAAGTGAGGCCTGACGTCGCCTGTAGCCATTACGACGTTTATGTTTGAGTAACTTGCGGGGTGAGGGGGTGGGTGGGTGCGACATCTTGCAATCTTTCTTTATGCTGGCTCGCCATTTATACTCAACATTTACTAGGCCTACTAAGAAGTATCGTTTATGTGCGGCAAAACGCCAGATTTTAAACAGAGTGATACCGATGCACTTTCATAAATTTATATAACAATAATAAAATTGACAATACTCGTATTGTTATAGGACGCTATGTCGAGATTACTGTATGGATGTCGTAAGCGGGAGACGCGACATGATAACCTGGAAAAGATAATTTGTTAATAATGGTGAATTTATATCAATAGCAATAGAGATTTGATTGCAATGTTACGAAGTTGGTTGTAACTGATGGTAACCCAGAACAACTTGGTATTTTGTACGTATAGATTGTTTTGTCTTGTATTACGTAATTCGTTAGGTTCTGATTAAATTTCAACCTGAGAAGAATAATTTACAATTATCACCAGACTTGAAGCAGCCGCATGTGTGCCATCATCATCATCATCATCATCATCATCATCATCATCATCATCATCATCATCATCATCATCATCATCATCATCATCATCATCGTCATCATCACCACCATCACCACCATCAACAACAACAGAAAAACAACAACATAATAACAACATAAATAATAATAATAAAAAAAAAAAATTATAATAATAATAATAATAATAATAATAATAATAATTAATGAACCCGGCACCTCCACCAAAACTCGAGCATTTTTCAAAAGTCGTGTCTAGGAGCGATACATATAACAATCTTGCCAACATTGAATCGTTTGAGCCATGAAAGAATAATGCACATCGATTTATTATGTATTCCATTTGCGCCTAAATGCATTTTACATATTTTTGTTATTAATAATAATAAAACAATATTTAAAGTTTTACTAACGTCTCGATGCACATTTCTTAATAAATATTGTGGTTCATACGCAAAGTTTTAATCCAACCGATCATGGTTATTTGTTGTAAAAGATTTTTATTCGTACGTTATTGCACGGTGATTGACTATAAATATTACATTTCTTACATATCAACGAGACAATATTCCTGGGCCAATCTTGGTTGTTAGTTAGATATCGCAAGAACGTGTAGACGCTCATTCCTCACTTCCACCCACCTCTTTATCCCAGCCTCATATATGTTTCAGTTTTGGTATAATTCTCACATTTTACGGAATGTTTCACGGAAAAGCGTTGAATTTGTCTGCGTTCGTAAAGCAAAAAATAACCAAGGACTTGTAGTAGGTATACATTACTCATTTTCAGTAAACAACTTAAGAAATTACTTTTCTAGTCCGTAAGCAACCAATAGACTCTCTCGTCCACCAGTTCGCTAACATATCGTCGTCTGTCTTGGAATAAATCATTGATGAACTCACTACATTTACGTTCAGAATTATTTTTCCAAGTATCGAGGACTTAATTTTACGAATTAAATTTCATCGAATGACAATGCAAAGCAATGATGACAGTTAACAAAAATTTACAATTAATTTTTAACTACCCTGTAACGATAAAAGTATTTGAACCTTTAAGAATCAAGATTTTTGTTCGTACGAAACCACAATGCGCGCATTTATCCCCTTTTTAGTAGTGTATCGAGCTCTCAAGGTATCACCAAAAAAAAAAGTTGATTTCGCTTCGTTTTTATTCTGAGACTCACCTTTTCCCTTCAGTTGCTTGAATCTGAGAGTGGTAAACAGATAACTACCTAGCATGTGGGTGCGGGGTCATCCGTGGAAGCTGCACAGCGACCAGGCAACAAGATCGTCGCTCCAGACGGTCTCCAGTCGATACCAGAGCAGGATATAAATCTCGGGGCGTCGGGACGGCAAAAACGCAGCAACACCTTTGAGGGGGCGGGGGTGCTACTACTGTGAGGGGACAAGTGTTTGCGTCGCAGCGCAGGTTGTTTGTTTATTGTAGAAGAACATCAACACGGCAGAGCGCCACAAGTGACTACGATAAAAATAACGATATATTAAAACATAGAAACGAAGACAAATGGAACAAACATCACGACAAAAACTGTCAATAGTCAATATTTAATAGAAACCAGTATTAATTGTTCTTTTGCATGTAAAAACACTCGTAACCAACGCTTTATGTTCGTTCTTATTAGAAAATATAGTGATCCCCACCCCGCCCTGCCGCACTCTGAAAATTCAAGAAGTTAGTAGTTTTTAATTCGATTAAGTTAGTATCAATTGTTTTAATATTTCTTACTATACTTGATTTGTGCGATTTCGTTTTACGTCTTGATAAACATTAAAACCAGTCATACTCTGCATGTGGTGACCAGAAGATAAGGGTGAATTATTAACTCGTGTCAATCAAAGTGTCAAATCAAATAAAAAACAGGGATCAAATCCGCGTCCATTTCTCCTATGATACTGCATGAACAACCGCAGAGGGCTATAACACGCATATTTGTCTGTAAAATCAAAAGTCGGACAGAACATGCCTTGACTCTTAACAACTCTTCTGCACTGACCGTACTATTTTTTGGTAGAATCTTTTTCTTGAATCACGAGGCAGTGTATGTTACTGATAACGATCAGTAACAATATCGGATTAAAAACGAGAGCAGAAGAGTTATTAATTAAATACGTGTTCCCACCTACCCTGGAGTTACTTGTGTCGCGTACCGCACACGTATCAATTCCCGTGGACAACAACAAAACAAGAAACTCCCGTTACATCCTCTGAAACTTGTAGTTTATTGACACAAATACGGATACTGAATTATACATTTGCATGCCACTCCAAACAATACTCGCTTCTTGAATATGGAATTTGATCTCGTCTTCTTCGGAAAGTTGGAAGTTTATTTGCAAAAGTGCTCGTACAGCTTTGAGAGAACCCCCGCGTTGGTTGGGGGCCACAGCCCACCTCACATTGGTTGGCTAATTCAACTACAACTCAGCTTCTCAAAGGCTTATTGTCGTTGGATAGTGAGTTCTCATGTCGCCTGACCCTTACCCAAGGTACATTATCCAACCAGTAACTTTTGTACGCTAAAGCAATTTCGTCATGGCAGCCTGCGCCTGAACTAAGTTTCCCACCGTCAAGCTAAGCCGCTGTCACGTGCGTTGTTTGCTCCGTCAATTAGCGGGAAAGGACCGGTATCCCCCCCCCCCCCCTCCCTCCCTCCCCATTTTTGTCATTATAATATAGTATGTATTTTATATATTTAATAATGGGGACTAGAGCTGAATATGGGTTATAAAAATTTAGATTTATAAAAAAAATTTAGGTTAGTAATAGTAGGTTAGTTTTGGGTTATAAAATTTTAGATGAATGGGTTGTCAGTTTAGTTACTCCACTCTAAAATTTAAATTGTTGAAATATTGTGTAAATTGCTTATGATAATGAAGATTACGGAGCATGAATTTAGTTTTTTCTTACATTATATTTAGTTACTTGACAGCTTTGTGGCTCAGTAGTATGCGAGACAGACTTGCGCTAATTAAAATCTGTGAGAATCAGTATTTGTTTCAAGACGTTTTCACAACAATTCAACAACAACGTTTCTACTATTGAAGTTATTAACATTTCTACTTTGGATTAACGTTTATATGTAGTTTGAGTCAAAAACACAATGTTACAAATCAAATCACACCATCTTTGGTGCTAATGAAAACCAAAACACATTCCAACTTATTCAATCTTGTGTTGACTTGAGGTTATTGTTCATAATGTGCTCACCGTAACCTTAATCGCTCGAACATGTATCATCAAATTAACATACTCTTGTTAACAGGAATTAATTAGTTAAAAACACTGTAGGAATTTCACAGTTAAAACCTCTGATGCCTACAGCATCACGTCTGTACAATATTTCGACAGGCTCTATGCTCTCATTATCATTGTATCCATTACATGTGTAAGTTACGGTACAATGTACGTTCATTCCGATGTCACTGCTTTAATTTGAAACGTTTGTAAAATAATTTGTGTAAAACATTGCAAACACGAGAACTCCTGTCAACATCACACGAGATAATGTTTGCATTGCTCCTGTTAATAAGGCTACCCCTCGTATTTATGCAACAAATATTTGATACTGCTTGATCCCCACTCGCCGTCGCGTCGAACATTCTCGTAGTGAAAACTGATACACGTTTATGTGGCGCATTTGTAGAAGTGAAGTAGAAATTGCATTCGATTCCGTGTGAGTTGTTGGACGTAGCAATAACACTGGCTAGGAAACTATACTCACGGCCTGGACTGTATTGTTATTGGTATTGCGGTCGCGCAGCAGGTCGAGGGTGGCGAGATGTGCTTGCGTCATATCTCGAGACATTTCGTGTTCAGAAATACGTTTAGTTCAATCGCTGTTTAGGTACCATAGACCATATCAACGCTTCTATTACCCCTTAGTACATTTTAACAACATAGATTCGACCTTGATTGCACATTTATTAACACGCATTTTTTATATATTTTTTATAAGCGGCAATAATATGTTAGTAACAATAACACGCATTTTAAAGCAGTGTATTTTGTGACCACCCCAATGCAGTTTTCAGGCGCGTTTATGGAACAAAATGTCTCGTGTATTTACTACATTCTGACGTCTACCCGAAACAACAGGGGAGTCTACCAATAATTAACTGTAGACCTACTATAATATACATTCTTATATCTTTGTGAGCGCTTTACTCAGCTTGTAACTATTTCTACAGAGAGCGCAGCACGTGCAGCCTTCTTTCTACCGCCGAGAGTGTAGTGTAGCCCGCCCGCATTTCCAAGATGTTTCATTAAAACTATTAATCTCCATTGCTTGGTTATGTAATTCTGTAGTCCTGGCATGTTTATTATTTTCTCCAATGAAATTATGCGTACGGGTGAGTTATGGGGGTGTCTCGGTGGCTCCGCGGATAATGCTCCCGGAATTGAATGCAACTTGTGTATATATTTGTTTTAATTTATGTAGGGTACGCCGCTACGGGCCCCGCCCTCGAAATCATTGTCCTCGAACCACAGTGGCAACGTGATAAATACATAACGCGCGAGACAAGCTGAACAACGCGCTGCTGTGAAGCTGAAGGGGTGGTTCTGTTTTTGGAGATTTCTTTTTAGAGCGTCGACGAAGAAAATTGCGTTAGTTTAGAGAAGTTTTTGATTGATCTTTTTCCCATTTCTTTATCAAAGACGCAACAAAACGTGTATTGCACAGAAGCCTCACGACTCCCGAATATTAGGGAGAGCTTGATGTTTAACTCGAAGACCTACAACTGCTACAGTATCTCGAGGCGGACTCTCGTAAACGCAATATTTCCTTGGGGTAGTTCGAACCAATATACTCGAAAATACATTTGTAACGATATTATGACATTTCAAAATAAACATCGAGTTCTGGTATACGTATTATAAAAGCACCTTGTTCAACATTTACGGTAAATAATGTAGCGAATAGCCACCCCGTTTTGGTCTGGTTCACGTTAGCTGAGTGAATTGTAGACTGATCTAATACCGCCAACACAAATTATTGACTTTTGGCGCGGTTACTCTGAAAACTACACATTTATGTTGCACTAAGTCTTGCTTGCAATTGTTGTGAAGTATGATTTTTGTGTGTACGGTATTATTATTTTCTTTCGATTTTTAGTTTTGAATACAGTCTTGCACTTAAACTTATAATGAGAATATAATGATTGATTAGATAGAAAAATCAACACTTAGGCCTACTAAGCAGTCAAAAGTATCTTGTCTCTATTAACCATTCGTTGTAATATTGACTTGGGGAAAATATGCGATACATAGGCCTACAACAAGTAGTGATAGATGTACAAATATCTTGTTTTCCTAGTTTTTTTATTTAATGGAACCAATTTAATTCAAGCTTAAATTCGTACGACGAAAAAACACATGTTTGCAACTTTGTCAGGAACATTCATGTCGCATGTGCTTAGTAGACATAGTTGGAAGTCGAGCCGTATGGATCTAACAGACATGCATGAGTCGCACCTCACCGCATGCCGCCATTTCAAGAACCATTCCACTCCATGGCAATCTGTGTTTCCTCTGCCACATCAGTCAACATCACCGCACAGAACCCAGTTGGTCAGCAGTGACGTCACTAGGAGAGAATCCCCTACCCTAAACGCTCATGAAGAATTGTTCGTGGTGCCTATTTATATTTTCACCCCCGCGGGCGAAGCAGCATTGTTAAGAGACTGAGAACGTAGGAGTTCAACTTTCGGCGATATTTTTAACTATTATTTTTATGCCCTGGGAGGCTGAATTAAAACAGATGCAAATTAGACCCATCGTACAGATGAAAGAGTTAGTTCTTTTTCATGACTGGAAATAATGTAACATTCCATTTTACAACATCCCTAACTTATATAAAATACTAGCGAGTACCCGGCATGCGTTGCAATGCCACTGAATGGAATGCACTAAGATGTAAATCAGTGTGCATTGTTCGTCTGGCTTGAGCATTGTGAACTCGGACGGTTTCGAGTCTTGCTTCCCGTTGCTCGTCTGTTTCACACGATCTGGCTTGAGCATTGTAAACTCGGACGGTTTCGAGTCTTGCTTTCCGTTGCTCGTCTGTTTCACACGATCTGGCTTGAGCATTGTGAACTCGGACGGTTTCGAGTCTTGCTTCCCGTTGCTCGTCTGTTTCACACGATTTGGCTTGAGCATTGTGAACTTGGACGGTTTCGTGTCTTGCTTCCCGTTGCTCGTCTGTTTCACACGATCTGGCTTGAGCATTGTGAACTCGGACGGTTTCGTGTCTTGCTTCCCGTTGCTCGTCTGTTTCTGATACTCGTGATGCTCTTTTCTTTCTTGCTTGAGGTGTAGATCGACCGATATTGTTTCGTTTGGGTGGCATAATTGAATTAACAGTGAATTAAGTTTATTAGATTAAACGCAAAAAAATGGTCAGTCACGTTAACTCCTTCTCATTGGATAAACTATGGATTCGAATGTGACCAACGTAACTAACCAACGTAACGTACCAAACGTAACTAAGTAAACATCTATAGTTCACAACGAACACACGCGAACTGTGTCACAACTATTTGACACCGACTCTACCGATGTTTATGTGCCTGTGTGGCTAGTAGGTATAGTACACGATGAGTCATCCTTCCCCGTAAAATAATACAAATACATGTACCAACTTTCATGGTGATATGTCCAACGGTGTCGAAGTCAATTCATTGGTGAGCCCTCTTTGCAGGCACCGACCACCACGTGGGGAAGTTACAGCAAAATGGATAGCATAGTAACCTTCCCCTTGAAAAAATACATATCAGTGCAAAGTTTCATGGTGGTATGTACCAACGGTGTCGAAGTCAATTCATTGGTGAGCCCTCTTTGCAGGCACCGATCACCACGTGCAAAACCAAAATGGATAGCATAGAAACCTTCCCCGTGAAAAAATACATATAAGTGCAAAGTTTCATGGTGATATGTCCAACGGTGTCGAAGTCAATTCATTGGTGAGCCCTCTTTGCAGGCACCGATCACCACGTGGGTAAGTTACAGCAAAATGGATAGCATAGAAACCTTCCCCGTGAAAAAATACATATAAGTGCAAAGTTTCATGGTGATATGTACCAACGGTGTCGAAGTCAATTCATTGGTGAGCCCTCTTTGCAGACACCGATCACCACGTGGGTAAGTTACAGCAAAAAGGATAGCATAGAAACCTTCCCCGTGAAAAAATACATATAAGTGCAAAGTTTCATGGTGATATGTCCAACGGTGTCGAAGTCAATTCATTGGTGAGCCCTCTTTGCAGGCACCGATCACCACGTGGGTAAGTTACAGCAAAAAGGATAGCATAGAAACCTTCCCCGTGAAAAAATACATATAAGTGCAAAGTTTCATGGAGATCGGATGAATGGTTTAGTAATGTATAAAGGACATACATACATACATCTTTCTTTTATATATATAGATAGATGCGTTCTAAGTTTTGGTGGTTTCAACATTATAATCAAATTAAGTTTCATTGTTAGAAAGTCAGTGATCTTACATTTCAGTGTCACTGTTTATTTTGATTCTCTCATTTTTGTTATTATTTTCAATTTGATTTGAGATTATTTTCGATAAGGGCGAGGTGCCTTCTCGTCAAAATGATGTTTTGATAACAAACGTCCCGAGATATGTTTTATCCAAAAAACATTTTTTAGTTTAATAAAATGTGTATAGGCCTATCTAAAACAGCCTATCTAGTTATAATGCTGCGTACATCTCCTAATACTGATTTAAATCTCAATTGTTAGCATTTCGTTTGGTTTTTACTCAGTTGTGAAACTGTCGTATTGATGTTGATGCACACAAGAGAAACCAGACCGAGTCGTCAACCTGGTATTATAAACGACGTTATCCTAGCTGCAGAACCTGTGTTTGTGTAATATATTGCCTTATATGGACCGAGTATCGACCAAATACGTTTTCAATCTTTTCTCCCTTCGTCTCTGTATTTGCTTTCTACCCGACGTTAAATCATCCTCGTCCCGCTTAATGTTCAAAGCACGCGTAGCGCTGCGTGGAAGTTTTGCGCACTGCTGTGTTGTGCATTAGCAGCTGGTCGAGTGATTTGGCAACACTGGATTGACCAGCATACCAAAATCTCGTCCAACTAAACTAACACTGATGCAAAAAACGTGTTTCTGATCAAGACAAGTTTTAACTCCGATATTGAGAGTAATTTCTAGTGAGGCGACATGGGCAGTCTGTGTTTCCTTGCTATTGCTGCTCCAAGATGATTAATGGGGCTTAACGTCTCGTATTTGTGTAACAATGGCTAATCGAGACGACTCTGCTCCAAACGTTTCTTGTTACATGTTTTGATTTCTTCGTGTTATCAATCCGTGGACTGGTACCCGTGTTGAACAAAACGTCGAAATATTGTATACGTTTTGGGGGTTACATGATTTCAAAACTTCTTTTTTATCCAATAGCTGGCCTCGATCACGTTTTTTACCGCCCACAACGTCTACGTCTATAATGTTAAGACGTTTTGATTCAATTCTTGCGTCCCTGCGTCTGGATTCACAAAGATGCCTAACTCTAAGTTGTCCTAAGTTAGGCAAATCCTAGTTAGATAAATCAAGATAAATCATCTCTGGGTATTACTACACATTGACAAATAATACAATATTATTAGTTAAATAGTTGATATTTTACTATATTTTATCTTCATGACATTGCAGAACGTCATAATATGCGCGACATAAATATGTAAAACGAGAAACTCATGAACTAAACCCGAAGATATGTTTCCTTCCTACCCTTGATTTATGTGTTTGCGAGTGTACTCGGTAATTAAAGTGTATTTGTTTGAAATCGTTGCTGTGATAATTTACCCCTCTCAGCCGTACTAATATTTTGATTTCGTCAAGTAACGTTGTGGCACAACTTTTGCTCTCGCCTGTACGCGTCGCGCCCCGTGAAGTAAATCGTTACCCTGCACTTTGCGATCAGTTCTTGTAATCTTTCGTACCCTCCTTCCGGTTCCTCTTATTGCTTTTCGTCCACGCCCGCTCTCCTTATGACGTGTTTGGGTTACTTCGTTCTCGCGGTCGTCGCGACGGTCGTATGTGACGCCATATTGACCCCCCCCCCCCACACACACAAGGGCACACCCTGAATAATGTACCCTGAGATGCCTTCACTCACCTCAGGAGGCGGTGCCTTCAAGGAATATGTGCCGACGGTGACTTCCTTGATATGGAAATGTATTTATAAATGTGGAGATGGGGTGCGTTCTTCGCTCAGTAGACCCCCCCCCCCCCCCAAAAAAAAAAAATAAGGAAAAGTCAGTCACTGTTTAAGTTGTTTCATTCTGTTTATATGCATCTAACGTGATGGAGATTATAATAAATGACGTTAAATTAAATAGGGTGTGTATATATGTGGAAAATGTAACGTAAAGGTGGGGGAAATGGCGGAATGTGAAGGGATAACGTTTTGTTTGGACCACGGGCATAAACTGATTCCTTGTCTGGAGTCCGTTGTCGAACTCCGCCCAACCTGACGTTGTCTGTACTCTTAGGTACTAAATTAATTATTATTGATATACATTATTTACCAAGTGTGAGGTGGTCTGTCTGTGATAAATGTTTCTTATTATGTTAATACAGTGTTTCTACTTTCTATTGACTTTTATACAGTATAACTTATACTTAATTACAGGCATCTCTTCAAAGTTTGCGCAAGTTTCTATGTGAGGTAGTGGTAACCGTGTTTCTTTTACATAGAATATAGAACTTTGGGCGAGCGAGAATGCTCTTCAACGTCGTATACAACATATTGAAGTAGTGCTGTTTAATTAGTGTATATTTATATTGTGTACTCGTTCTACAAGTTTGGGTAATGACTAATGACGCTATATAAAAAAAAAACATTTTAAATGTGTAATTTGAGATGGCTGACTATGTATTGATTCGGCAGTGTTTTCAAGTGTTGTCAGCAAATAGTTTTCGCACTAGATACTCGTTGTACTCAGCTGTGGTATGTGGTGTAGCAAAGTCCACTTGATCTCCGCCTAGCGGAGGCTCGTCGAACTCACAACTTGCGAGTTCGACGGCGGAGATCAAGCAGACCTTGGTGGTGTAGTACTGTGTGGTTCTATTTGCGCTGAGCAATACCAACCAGTGAATCTTCTGCTCTCTTGAATCGAACAGATAACACTTAGTACAGTACATATACGCCTTATAATTCAACTCCGTCTTAGAAATGCAAATAACTTAGAATGTGTACACTAATGTCTGCTTCGAAATTTACATATACAATGTTGAATTGCGATCTCACTTTGCATCCTCGGCGTATTCTCTTACGGGAGTTTCCCCGTAAGGGAGGACGCCAGCTCAATATTTTAACCATGCAATTTCTGCCTTATTGTAAATTTACGTACTTTATGATGTTGCCTCGTGGCCTATAGAGTCAAAAGGAAAGTTTCGACGCCGGTTCTGTGTTCGCCCGTTCTGTATTCATTGTAATAGGGTGGATTTAAGAAATCTCTCACGTAATCTGGATTCTAATGTGGTTTCCTTGTACGGGGCAATATACAATGTGTTGAATTTTACTTCCTACTGCATGCCCAATAACTATGCACGATTTGGGTTGTGAATTTGAATGAAAACTTGCGTTTTTATCATTGAATTTAAACAAAATAAATCGCTAAATCCTTTCCTATAAAAATTAACTAGTGAAAAAACATACAAATTTTGCATTTGTTTCTTGAATGGGGTTTCTTGGCATGTGCTTTTATTTTATTTACTTATTTTATCCACAACAAATGAACGAAAAGTCCCGGACATCTATCAATTTTCCGTAAGTACTTCCGTGTGTTTGGGCACAACTCAATTTAAATCACTTTCACAATTCCTCGAAAACCTGTCTTCCGTTGAAACCTCATAATACTTTTTATATAAATATGAAAGTAGTATTTTACCTCCGTGGAAAACACATCAGAAAACGTAATGCTTTGTCTTTTGAGGGTATCCCAGCCCTCTGAGCAAGGCCTGTGGGTTGCCAGACAAGTGAACCCTCACTCGTTGAGCGCAGCCAACACGGTTCAACTACTCCGGGCGAGTTCCTCGGATTTATCGCATGGACACACTTGTTTACAGTTTCTTTAAATCTAAGAGGTAAGATTAATAGTTTGCCAAGTTTTTCAAGAAAACAGTTCGTAACAGAACTGATTTACTGGAATTGTTACTAGACAAACACATCAATCCTCGTTTGCTCTGCCTTTTTGCCTCCTCAGTGGGTAAAACAAATACACCCTGTTTATGTGTGTTTCATTGGGGGGGGGGGGGGGGGGGGGAAACATCGATACACTCGTTTATCCGTGTGCCTGATCGTTGAGAGAGGGGGGAGGGAAATAAACCCGTTTGTGTCCCTCTTGGCCGGAGAAACGAATACACCCGTTTCTGACAGTACGACTATACAAGTCCGGTCACCAGATGACGTCACTTCGCTGTTATACATAATCTATGACGACACAAACTCGCTAGATACGTCGAGATGACTATTCATAGTTCCCAAGAGACGTCACAGCGGCCATGATTGCGACACAATTGATGAGGACCAATCCTAGATCATTGGCAAATACTATTCAAATTTAATAAATAAGCCTATTTTAGAATTTAAAAAGTAAACATAATTAATACAAAAATAAGATATTACCACACATACCAATCGTATATCAAAAACAGGCTGGATTTTAAAGAACTAAGAATTTATTAGTTCTACCACAACAACCTTCAATTGTTTCTCCATGGCAACGTCAAAGTTTGATCACAAATGTGGCCGCCACGCGCAAAGATGTGACGTACGGGCAACCTATGAATAGTATCCGCATACCCCGTCATTGCGACCCTACTGTCATTAGCCGGATAACTGAATATCTGCGCACGCAGCCCTCGCACGTGGCGCTAATGATTAATGTTGCCGTGTAATCTGTGAACTGTTCGCATTCAACGACATTATATATATCATTACGTTACTACATCACCACGTTATTCGAGAAGTAGCTGACCTCTTTACCCTCCAACATATTCAATATTTCAACTCACATGAATTATAGCATCAGTAAAAAAGGACATAAAATTGAAATAATGGTTGCCTGTAGGGTGGGGGGTACTTTACATTTACTTTATTATTTCAAGTGTCGTGGACTGAAGTTTTGATAAATGTGCCTCCGTGAGTCTTCATGGAGCCAAACCCCAAACTCAAACCCTCAACAAAACCCGTATGAACAATTATACAAGAACCCAGTGAGAAGGGGGTTGGCGGTTTACCGCAATCTACTGATACCTTTGGAGTTAAGTTTGTGCCTCGTTTTGGGATATTTCTATAGTGAGCTCGAGCTCGTATTTTCAAATTTGGCTACACTTGAACTTCCATCCGTAGGCCTACCATCAAATCCTTCAGATTTTGCCCTCTATACTTAACATATGATAAACAGGTTTCCATCTGCTCCCCTTCCCACAGGGAACTGTTCTTAAAAAATCAATGAAGAACTGTTATTCATTTCCAGTATCGGTAATAGTATTTAAGATATAATGATCATCTATAAGTCCCAGTATCATAATTATATAGTTTGTAAAGCAAATCGTTTAATTTCTATTTAGTTCAAAGCTCCACGATTTGTGCGTTCCCACTGAAATTAAATAAAAAAAATTGCGACGTAAACAACGCTAACAACGCTTTTTATGAATTAATTTACTTCACGTATATTAAAAAACAAATTAATTTGTTGTAGAAAATCCCTCGGCGAAATCCATTTAAAATTCAAATTTCCGACTTTTTCTTAAAGTTACACTAATTAATAATATGTTGTACTGCGTCAGTAATGCATGTGTTAATGTAAATTGATATTTGTTACTAAGTTCCTTTGAATATGCGTTTTTAGTGAGGTAATCCTGAATACTTGAAAATTGTTTCATTCGAATGTGATCGGTTATATAGCTCCCTTTGAGGTATCGCCCTGTCTTCCTCACAGGATAATCTCTGTAATTTCCAGCTTACTTTTATGAACAGAAATGATTTATAATTTTTGTATTCAGAACGAAGTCTCTAATGTAGTAGAATAGAAATCTAAAACTATGAGGGTTCCCCATAGTCGATGCTATATCGTCTGGCTCTGCGGGCTCATCCCTCACTATTGACGCCCCCGCCTACACGCCCTCGTATGAGTAGTTACGCTTCTTATTGTTCCCTTTAGCTCCATTACTACTTCTTGAAAAGTTCTCCCCGACGACAAATCGCCTCAAGTTTTCACATCGACCGTAAGTTATGTGCGGTATCCCCGTATCATACGTTTGAAAAGTTTCTCGCCGAGTTGTATAAACCACGGTGGATTGACTTAGTCTTAACTGTTTCCGTCGGTGGAGTCGAGTCCCGCGGTGGAACCGGTGTTTGTTTTATACATCTTCACAGATCCCGAGTGTATTCAGGTTTATACATACATAATGTAATGTTAACAACCAGGTAATTGCGCTCTGTATATGACATGTTGATAATCGACCACGGCCGCGTTCGTGAACATTTTAGAGTTCTCAAAGTTGCCACCATTGTTGAATAAAATAATGTGCATAGATGGTTCGTTATCATAGTTACTAAAGTTATTGACAGCAATAGATATGTAATTTTACAGTTTTTGTAATCATACACGTATATTGTTATAGTGCAAATTTTGTCTTGACGAATCGTCGTTGGATCTTTTATTTCGATATTATTATTAAATATCATTTCCGCTTTGGTTTGATACAGCTGCAGCTGCCCCTTAAATATGTATACGGGAAAACGCAGCTGTACTTTCGGCCACTTATCAATTAGGTTTTCAAAGTAGGGGTGGCCTACTTTGAGAGTTCGGCCGGTCCATAATAAAAGTTGTATAGAAATTAAGATTTAAAACTAAAGTAATAATTCTAATCCTTTGTCATCTGCTCCCCTTTCCCTTAGACTGCCCGTTTAGTTGTAAAGTCAGTTCATTTGGGTGATATTATTTCCCAGTCTCGAGCAACCTCACTTAGACTAGTATTATTGGGGTAGAATTGGTCCAGGCAAGCTCATGGCTGACGTAAGAGGCGACTTAAAGGCCGAATTGTTATGACGTAGCTGTCGAATACGACGTAAAATATCGAATGATTACCAATAATAATGATTGTGTT
Organism: Isoperla grammatica; assembly: GCA_945910005.1. Classification (NCBI taxonomy): domain Eukaryota; kingdom Metazoa; phylum Arthropoda; class Insecta; order Plecoptera; family Perlodidae; genus Isoperla; species Isoperla grammatica. Next base: position 65,603,517 of record OX246738.1, read on the forward strand.
ATAACCTCTCCATTACACAAATAACGTGGACATAACGTGTCGGATTCTAAATCTTTCAACATGCATGTTTTAAGATGGCCTCGCAACATGCATGTTTTAAGATGGCCTCGACGTCAACTTTGTAAACCCCTTCTCTCGACAGGGAAGACAAGCATAAGAATACGAGCGAATAGTGGGTAAGACGATTAACAAATAGGGAACGGGAAGAAAGGGAGAAAAGTATGATAATGCCAAGTGACGTCATCCCTCTCTCTTTCTCTCTCTCTTCCTCTTTGTTTGTTACAAGATCAGTTCTCGGCGCGAATAACTTCCACCCTATAAACTCGGAGCTTAGACGTTTCGGATGACGTCATTTCCGCGCTCAAGTAGACATTTAGACAGTCGAAAGCCAATTCGGATATGTCGCTGGTTATTTTCAGATTTATCGTAGCAGAGCGGTTGTAATGTTGCATTTGTTTTGTTGCCGTCGATCTTGCACTGTTGTCAGGTAGTACTTGGGGTACTGGGGGAACTTGAGGACATAATGTAGATTACCAGGCTGGTAATAGCAAGATACGCGATATCAGTTTAAATATCGATCTTTGATTGGTCATCGCTCACTCGTCGATGGGGTTCAGAACCTACAGAGTTGGTTTAGTTGCTTTAAATTAAACTCCCCCACTGAAAATCAGACACATTACTGAGTGGGTAGACTCTAAATGTGAATTTATTTATTTATTTTATTTATTTTTTCTTAATAAAACAAATTTGGCCACAATGTTATTAAATGGACACTAAATTAATTTAACCGATTTTCGATGTTACAGTATGCATACTTATTTTACATCAAGCTACAATTATGTAAAATTACGTTTTTCGGAAACAAGTATTTCAGGGCGAAATCGTGCAAGCCGTTTCTGTTTACCAATTTTGATTTCTTGTCATAATTGTATTCGATCGACACGCAAGTTTACAATATTTTTAAAAATTAGCTATATGTTTATAGTATGTATGTATTTGTATAGGGCAATACAGCGGCACATTGGCCGTGGTGGATGTCATTTGGTTGATTGAATTATTGATATTTGATTGATATTTATATTTGATTGATAGTAAACCACGTTTCTGGCGTTCTAGGTTTGAATTCTGTTTCGGTCACGGATGTCTCGTTGCGTTCTAAACCATCACAACAGAAGTTGCACCCTTGTTCGCGAGAACAGTCGCTCTCTTAACGGGTCACGTGACGGGAGTGCATTGGCAGTCAGTCCTGTGTATGTGCGTGTGTGCGTGTCCGGGTATATAGGCTTGCATTTTATCAAGTAAGCCACCTTACAACGACGCGCCGTCAAACACTGACATGTATTAATTCTCCTGCTGTTCGACAACACGCTAGGGTATTATGCGAATAGCGATACGGACTGGTTCCCTTCACTAATCTACGCAGATACTTTTATACAAACTTTTCGAATTACTGTTGACGGGTCTCGTTCGTTACATCCAACTGACAGTGAATTGAAATCACTGAGGCTGGATGATCGTTGCGTTTCAATGGGGCTCGTTGGTCGTGTGGGTTCAATGCACGCGGGTCCGGGTTTGACTCCCCGTTCGTGTTGGGGGTTTTCTTTTTAGCTTCTGGCACTGATTTTTGAGTCTATGGATATGATCCTGCCGTGTATGTAAATGGTGGCTTTGGAGCCGTCGTAGCAACGAAGCACATTATAAGTAGTATTATGTCGCCCATTTGAAATCAGTTCTTGTAACTGAGTGCATGGGTATGTATTATTTATTTATCTGAAACGATTCTTCTGTGGTTTTGGAAATTATTTTAATAGTGTGCGATTAATGTGGGAACTAGTCCGAACTACATTGTGCTAGAATAGTATTACAAGTTTAAATAGTGTTCGAATCCCGCACGTGCAGTCGAAGTGTGGGGTGTGACGTATTAGCTCGGGTATAGATGTATAGATACCTTTACTGCGTTATTGGAGACGGAATTAGCAGTGTCGATTTATTTTTGTATGTTGCACGATTTCTTCATTCTTGTATTGTAATTACACTTTCTAGTGACTGAACCACACCCAATTGTTTTATTAAATTTGTGTATGTTCAGTTATTGGACATAAATAATGATTACAAACTATGTCAATGCATGAATGGGTCCTGTATGTGACGTGACGGTGAACATGTATTCATTATCTTCAGAGATCTTTTTTATCGTGGTGTAATTCGTGCTTCGGCTATCGAGTATTATACACGCTTACCCCTGAAGATGGTGGATTTAATGTCACCTATACGCCTGTCGTTTTATGGTCATTACTATATTCCATTTCGAAGTAGCAAACGTGTTCAAATTAAAAATCGTGCCATGCAGCAGATGCGATTATTATTTCACTTAAATTTCGTACGGGTCTAGTGGGTCGTCGCTATTTGAAAGTCAATCGCTGATTCTTGTTAAAAGTATATACAATATACATGTCGCGCAGGCCTTCAGTAAGTAGGCCCATTATTGAGGAAATCAATGAATGTTGTCTGAAAGTGAAAGGTTTCACTTTGACGAGGGATAATAATTGCTGCCCTCAATTTAAGTCATTCTAGAGTAGGAGGGGCGCTCCATGGCTACTGGATGGGTGGGGACAAAAGGCACCAATAAACTACTTGCAAGTATAGACACAGACGAATATTGGAGAGATGCCGGACACATATTTGTTGTCAGTGTTGTAGATCTATTTTGAGAGAAACTTATTTAAAAGTCGGATACGCTTCGATTCAATTATATTTTAATTTTTTAATCTCGAAATTTTATTTTTATGTTTTATCTTTCGAAATGAACGTTTGTACTAACCTTTCTTTACAATGTCGATCACAATTGTTTTTGTTTTCAAAATCGTATTTATGTACACTCTGAAATGTTGGCCATAATCATCTTATACTAAACATCAGGTACTGCCGGTGACAAAGGTAAGTTATTGGTATGACGGAAACCTTCTCTCTACATTATCTTGTTATCCGAAATGGCTGCTGATTTTTAAATGATTAATGAATTGGAATGAAACTTCATAATAACAAGAAGACAGTGCACAATTCACCGTAGGCGAATGTTGTTGTTAATCTCTTGATTTATATAATATGTCGATGACCGTACTTGTTGTATGTGGACCTACCTGACATGATAGTGGCTTCGAGGTATAATTCTTAGCTTATACATTGCGCGATATCTATTTCAGTTAGTTTGTTTGTGGTTCTATTCGATATCGACCTAATAGTTCTTTATTTTCCACGACACTTATTTTATTACCACAGTTAAAGTTATAAATAACGGCATCTCTACCAAAAACAATCATCATTGCTGTAGAAGGAAACAAACTTGCAACTGCTTGGCGAAGTGCATTACGTTCTCCAGAGCAGCGGGCAATCGTTCAATACAGTAGAACGCAAGACGAGGTTCCCTCTTATCAGCTCGACGTACTAAATCAACCAGTATCGAACCAACAAGAAAGCTCGTCGTGTTTTTATATTCAAAAGACTAGAAAACAATCTTTAAAGTTCCTTGGGAAATATATAACTTTCATGACGCCACATCTCAATATTATTGAATTTACATTGAGTGTTGCGCATTTGTGTTGTGGCCGGTCATTTACATAATATATTGTATTGCTAACGTTGCCGAGCGTCTTTGTATATGTGTGTTACAATTTTCATATTGTGTGAGACGGGCTACTTTATTGATTGCATTTTGTGTTTCAATTGTAGCTGACAGTTTATCATGGTGTGCTGACTGTGTTGTCAAAGTGTTCTGCCTGCAGAGGAAAACATCTTGTTTTTGTTTGTGTTACTGTTAGTGACGTTTACGTATAGACTAGCGGTTGAGTTATTGAAGTAACATGGGGGTTTCCGCTCTGATTATTCTAATTCTATGCGGTATTGCTCATTTTATCACACTAACAAATGTAGCAAAACACACAGTTCTATTTATTTATATTTGTTCTTCAATGTTTGATGTTTGATGTTTGATGTTCTCCCCTACCGCAGTTAGTTTGTTTTGTTGTTTGTGCTATCTCTATAGCTATATTTATTTGACTCGGCTCTGTGTTTGTATTCTTATTTTCCTTTTACGTTGTATAATTGCATCTATTGTCCTTCATAAATCAGTTTTGTATAACAATACGACCTACATTACCTAAATAAACCGATAATCAATTGAAAAACATGATGACATATATATTACATGTTTGCTGCCCAAGGTACTTATTTTAGTTAACGTGTGTACTTACATGGTTTGGGCGAGGTTGGCGTACAAAACAACGGACTAACATTACAAGGTCAAATAAGGTATCACTGTTTTAGGGATTTGTCTCATGTTATGCCACACTTCGATTAATCGTTTGTCAGACACCAATTCTCTACCTTTTAAAGTAATTACTTCTGTTAGTTGACAATTAGTTATTAACTGGACTATTTCCTTGTAAAATTAGACACAGAAAGTAACTTAACTACCTACTGAGGTGTTTGCCGGTCATTTTACAGAATGTGTTCATCATTCAGTTTCTGAATATTTGTTTGACCATACTGAAATTGTCTAAGACATATTATATAAGCACGAGATGTTATATTTAAAAATAAAATAACATGGAAACTGTATTCGTATATATAGCCACTATATAGCCACTCAATTACAACGTATCTTTAATGTCATGTGTGAGAGCATTATACTAATTATTATTGCCCTCGTTGCTGTGACGGCTTCTGTCATCACGGTGTCATGCAAGATGGGACAATTACATCTAGTGGGAAGGGCACTCTTAAGAATGTTAATATAATGTTATACACAGTTTTTACCTTTCTAGAACGTTACTTTTTTAAATGACAATGCTCGCTCTTTTGTTCCAACTTTGATGGTAGAAATCCCCCAACTAACTCGAATGGTGAAGGATTGAAATGTTAATTAAGAAGTTTAAAACTCACTTCGAGAGGGAGTATTTTCGTTGTTCGTTGTTTCGTTGGCATTAATACACCGGAAAATGTTCCAACTTCCGTTTCATTATTTAATTGCTGTTTTGCAATTGATCCACACGACTTGGTTTCCACTGTGAACATTTGGGAAGCTTTCTAAACTCGTCAGAGGTTGTTTAAACTTCACTTATCTCGAGTAAATAAATGCGTTACAACCAATCTCGCGTTGTAAATGGACGCAGGGAATCAGAAGAGCTGGCGCACTTCTGCCGCGCGCACATTTCATGTTAGTAACGTAAACAGTACAAACAATCGTGGATAAATTAAGATGGTTGTTGATCAAAGTTATAGGCAACGTTCAGTATCATTTTAAATGACAAATAATCGCATTATTTAGGTGAATAGTGATGAAGCAAAAATTAACTGTTATTAGATTAGACCATTTTGTATTCAATAACATGAACAATGAACGAATCTCGTGATAATAATTGAAATGCACTAGAATGTATAATTTCGTTTTACATACTTTTTGATTTTATTCGTGTAATTAGTTTTTATTAGATTTGGTTAAACTTTCGTAAATGCATAACGTTTGTTGTATATTGTTCAAAAAAAGAAACAAAACCTGTATTTTATTGATTTTACAATTATGACTGTAAAGTCTACATTCACTGTTTTTTTATAACTGCATTAGCGCAAACATGTATTTAGATCATTAGTTCGTCGACACCCTTCTCAAAGTGTAGACACTGATTCATTTACCGAAAATACTTGATAACTACTTCAGGTATATATCATAATTAACTATCCCTATAAAGTGCCCCGTTCAACCGCTATCGCGAGACAAACAAACAAAAAACAAACAAACAAACAGAACGAGTGCAATAAGAGTACACTGGAGACGCTCGCTTCACTCGCTTGTCATTCATTATACGTTGTTATTTCTCCATAATATTGATGTACAGTCACCATATAAAAAAAAAATTATTTTGACTGTCTAGTTAGGTCTGCACATATTTAACCGATGCACTTTCTTTAAATGATAAAGAGTCGTGTTCCAGTCCAGGGGTTGTAAACGAAATGTTGCTGCAACCTATATTTCTCCAATATCCGTCCGTGTTTTGAAATATCCTGTAGTAGGTAATGTAAGTTTAATGTAATGGTTCGTATCACGCCGCGTGGTTCCAGCATAGACGCCCCCTCCCCCCTCCCTCCTCCCCCCTTTAACCTCTCATGACGCAGGAATTCATCCACGTGTTTTGGTTAGAGGGGAAAATTATTTCAGGCGTGAAGCGAACCCACCCCAGTCCCACCCGAGGCAGTACGAGTAGGTATGACGTCAATTTAGTCCTACCCGAGGAAGCACGAGTAGATATTACGTCATTTCAGTCCCACCCGTGGCAGCACGAGTAGGTATTACGTCATTTCAGTCCCACCCGTGGCAGCACGAGTAGGTATTACGTCATTTCAGTCCCACCCGAGGCAGCACGAGTAGATATGACGTCATTTCAGTCCCACCCGTGACAGCACGAGTAGGTATTACGTCATTTCAGTCCCACCCGTGAAAGCACGAGTAGGTATGACGTCATTTCAGTCCCACCCGTGACAGCACGAGTAGGTATTACGTCATTTCAGTCCCACCCGTGGCAGCACGAGTAGGTATTACGTCATTTCAGTCCCACCCGTGGCAGCACGAGTAGGTATTACGTCATTTCAGTCCCACCCGTGGCAGCACGAGTAGGTATTACGTCATTTCAGTCCCACCCGTGACAGCACGAGTAGGTATGACGTCATTTCAGTCCCACCCGTGACAGCACGAGTAGGTATGACGTCATTTCAGTCCCACCCGTGGCAGCACGAGTAGGTATTACGTCATTTCAGTCCCACCCGAGGCAGCACGAGTAAGTATTACGTCATTTCAGTCCCACCCGTGACAGCACGAGTAGGTATGACGTCATTTCAGTCCCACCCGTGACAGCACGAGTAGGTATGACGTCATTTCAGTCCCACCCGTGACAGCACGAGTAGGTATGACGTCATTTCAGTCCCACCCGTGACAGCACGAGTAGGTATGACGTCATTTCAGTCCCACCCGAGGCAGCACGAGTAGATATTACGTCATTTCAGTCCCACCCGTGGCAGCACGAGTAGGTATTACGTCATTTCAGTCCCACCCGTGACAGCACGAGTAGGTATGACGTCACCATTGTTTTATGAGTTATTATAAATTATAATTATTTGTTGTATTAGTCATCTGAAATTTCAAACAATTTTTCAATGTTGATTAGAATTATTCATAATGACGCAACATAGATCGTGCTAACAAGCAATCCACTGCGTCTGCTACTCTCCACGTGACTCGAGTGCTGCGGGACTGACTGACGTCACGTTGTGCCCCCGCTTGAAACGTGTGACAAAGGTAATGCTATTTATTCAGAGGTTATATCGATACCTGTGTTCTTATTGATCCTGGCGCTAGAGCTGTCAGTTACAGTCTGATGATGTCTTGTCTCTGCGGGGCGCCTGCTTGCTACGCAGCCCGCGTTACGTGGGAGTAGGCCGGGCACGGGGCTCAGCGGGGCAACACTTGAAGCTACAACAGCGTGATCCACTGGAGCAAGTACAACCAAGTTCAATTCAATTTATTGACATTTATTCATCCGATTGAATTTTTCTCGCCCGGAGACGAGAAGGGCGATTTCAGTAAATTGAATTGAACTTAGATGTACTTCCTCCAGTGGATCGTACGCGACATTAAATAGGAGTGAACTACCTGCTGGTTCCACTTTTTCTCATTATTGACTTATTTTTACGATATTAAAAGAAAGCGCTGTCATGGCAATACGGAAACACCTTTTGTCCGAACCGGCAGGTCACGTGAACCAATCAAAAACTTGCTACGGACTATCGAGTCACGTTATACGGACGCACGGCTCGTTAGCCATATTGCTATCGGTGAAGCTTAGTCAGTTCGTATTTGGGGTTTTACGACGTACTCGACAGCGTGATCATCATAATTTGACGTCGGCCGAATGATATCCATCAGACATCGGCGGGGTCGTCATAAGGGAATCAGTTAAAAGGGTGTCGGAGAGTTGGGGGCGTCCGGGTTTGGTGGACTGTTATTGGGCTTTGGATCGAGAATGTGGCCGGTATAAGAAGTGAAAATGAATGTAGGAAGAGGAAACATTATGAAGGTCACGTTGGATGACAGATGATGCACGAGACCCGTGTTTGCGGGCAACGGTCACCACGAGGAGGAATCTACCACGACCAGTACAACATTCAAAATTTGTATTCCATGTTTCGAAATAAACGGTTAAACCATTTCGACCGCCCATGTAATAAAATGTATTCTTATTATTAGTAAGTTTATTAGTATTTAGAAACATAGGTGCCCAAAGTGGACATTATTACATATTTAATTTGTTTCCAAACATATTTAATATGTAATAATGTCCACTTTGGGCGCCTATGTTTCGTAATAGAGGTATCATACAATTTGGTCAAAAGTATGCTTAATGTTTAATGTAACGATTTTGTGTTAACTTATTTATTTAATGTTTATCCAATTTAGTTTGCAAAATGATTTACAAAAGAGGTTCTTTGATTATCTTGGAAAATGGAAACACGCCCGCTCGCTTTTGGAACAGCTTCTTCCACTGTTATCATAACGGGAGCGGATAGTTCCCAACTCGAGGCGATCAGTCACTTAGAACACAATAAAAGTGTCCTGTCGCCGGTAAAAAGGTTCGTTGTTTGTATTTGGCTCAACTTGGAGAATATCTCTGATGAATCGTCTGTTGTGTTTTCCCCTCGTTAGTTGCGACAGATGCCGTGTTGGCGCGCTGTATACATTATAGCGCTGCTGCATAGATTGCACGCGTACGTCACGGCTGTGCGGGTGGCAGCCATCTTTGCCTCGTTAGTTGCGACAGATGCCGTGTTGGCGCGCTGTATACATTATAGCGCTGCTGCATAGGTTGCACGCGTACGTCACGGCTGTGCGGGTGGCGGCCATCTTTGCCTCGTTAGTTGCAACAGATGCCGTGTTGGCGCGCTGTATACATTATAGCACTGCTGCATAGGTTGCACGCGTACGTCACGGCTGTGCGGGTGGCGGCCATCTTTGCCTCGTTAGTTGCGACAGATGCCGTGTTGGCGCGCTGTATACATTATAGCGCTGCTGCATAGGTTGCACGCGTACGTCACGGCTGTGCGGGTGGCGGCCATCTTTGCCTCGTTAGTTGCGACAGATGCCGTGTTGGCGCGCTGTATACATTATAGCGCTGCTGCATAGGTTGCACGCGTACGTCACGGCTGTGCGGGTGGCGGCCATCTTTGCCTCGTTAGTTGCGACAGATGCCGTGTTGGCGCGCTGTATACATTATAGCGCTGCTGCATAGGTTGCACGCGTACGTCACGGGTGGCGGCCATCTTTGCCCTAAATCCTTCAACAGTTTATGAAACAATTGAAGCCCTTTGGGACACACTTCACAGAACGTTAGTTTTTTTTTTAATTCAGCGCGTTTAGAAAGTTAAATTGACATAATATGTATTTGGATTGTTTTTGTTATATTTGCAAGTCATACCGCCAGTGTTCTAGGATCTACTTAAATCAACTATATCACAATCAATCATGGCCGCTGTGAAGTCACGTGGGAACTAAGAATTACAAGTCGCTTTCTGTCACCAAGTTACACAGTTGCATTGCAAGGGTTTTATATTTCAATGAAGTAGTTGCAAAGCACGTGCAAAATTATTTCTTGTTATACGGCTTAATTTGTCCAAGATGCAGTTTATATGGGGGACATGGCTTTCCCGAATTTACATGGCACGTTTTCAATGTAGTTTCAACCGTATAATAGTTTAACGAAACAGTTTTTATTGCAAATGGTAAATCACATAATATGCTTCAAAGTAGTGACAATAACGTAGCTATGAGATAATGAGGTATATAGTTTTATGATATAGTTAGAGGGCACATTACATGGTAATAGGCGAATAGCTTAGTGGCATATAGGCCTACATTAGTAGAATTTCAGAATTCAACAAACGCGCAACACAATTTCGTATTCATTCCAACAAATGATTATAGTCAACGCTCTGTGCCAGATATCAACGATGACTTTTTGTTGACCTCTAATAACCACCGTTCGTTTGTGGCAACATGCAATCCGTTTACTTATCACTTAGGTCCGAATTCACAAAATTTCAAACGTCTCCAAATGCAAAATGCACGACGATTTCTATTGCCGCCATATTTGTTCTGAGCAAGTCTTCGATACTCTCGGGACTGAGTCTTGTGAAACTTGGCCGTACTTACTGGAATTGATCTGAATATGACGTCAAGTGTTGGTTAAGTTCTGGAATGCACCTAGTCTGTCACTTATTTATGACATCTGGCTTCAATGTTTTATGACAAGTGTTGATTAAAAAAGAAACATAGTAGAACAGGTAAAACGTTATTTAAGACCTAGTAATTGGACTATACGCTGTACCTTGTCAGATAAAAGCAATTAAAAACCGCAATATTTCGAGCCCCTATCAGAGCTCTTCAACGGGCGAAACCACATTGTTTGTAAACTGACAACTGACCAACTGACAACTGACACCAGTTTTTGGTCAGTTGTCAGTTTACAAACAAAGTGGTTTCACCCGTTGAAGAGCTCTGATAGGGGCTCGAAATATTGCGGTTTTTAATTGTTTTTATCTGACAAGGTACAGTGTATAGTCCAATTACTAGGTCTTAAATGACAAGTGTTGAGTTGAGTTACTAGACCAACAGAAGCCCCACCCCACACTGCGTAGCGTAGCTGCAAGTGTAACTCATACAGTAGCGGCGACGTGCATTGAATCTACCGCAACAAACATGGAGGAGAATGAAGTCAACCCACCGGGGAAATAACACCGACATCAGTCTCTCTTTTTGCCGCAGACATGGCGGCTATATTTCCCCAGGTAGGGCGAGTGTGCCTACCGGCGCGCGCGATGGTTATAGTGAAGTCGCAGGGATTTAAGCCAGGAAGTCGGTTGCTCACGTGTATAGTCGCCAGGGCAAGACTGGTGCGAGTCAACAGTGGAAACACATTCATATTGATGTTTGGATGGTCAAAAGGGAATCGTGTGTTGCACATAATTTTGTTTCAAAATAGTTTCAAACTTAAAGTTCTGTTTTAGCAACACATTATTTATTTTTTGAATATTTGGTTCCTATTTGCAATTCTGAAGTTTCCGAGTTGGATTGCCAGTTAGGATACTTCTCTGGTTGTCTAGAAATGACTCTAGTCTCTGACTGAAAGTACATTATTGGTGATGTTACGGAGCCGTCCTGATATCGAGGCACATCATATATTATGGATGGTACAATAGACCCCACTGAATATGAGAACGACTTCTCTGTGTGCCAACCTTAGGGCCCCCTCACACGGGAGACAAGTTGCCCAGCAATAAGTTGCCCGGCAATAGCAAGTACATTGGGGTGATAGGATGTCCTCACACGAGTGACTGGCAGTCGCCAGTCTCCCGACCACAGGAAGTCAGTCGTCCATCCCCTCGAGTTGCCCAGCAATAGGGCAACTGCCCATCGACAGCAGAACCATGCAGTTATACGAGAGTCCTCACACGAGCAACAAGTTGCCATGGCTCCTCCAATCATCGAGCTATATTATTCAACACCGAAAAACTGATAAATTCAATGGAATCGCCCCACACTGACAGGCTAATCAGTTTGAGGATGGGGCCGCAAGACTATTCAATATACCATGCATTGGTTTAACCATTTGAATATACTGCTCTGTATAGGCCGTGCACTGAAATAAAACAAAAATAAGCAGTGAGTGGATTCTATCCAAGCATTGAGTCTCAAGTAAATTATTAATATTATAGTAGGATACATTTAAGATAAGCATAATTAATTATGCATTCGTTAATTATGCGTATATAATTTGGAGTTGGAGCATTATGAAAGATGACGGGCTGCACGTGCTGCACTGCACCTCAAAGCCAGCATACAGGGAGACTAAAAAGGTTGGTGGGGCATCGGAGAGTGGGGTATCGGAGATGCGCCCAATAATTCATCGAATGATTCCATTGCCATACGAAAATAATTTAAAACTTGACTTCGTCGCGTTTCAAATCTTCACACAGAATCCAAAACGTTCCCTTTGTAAGGCGTTCGCTTACCGTAGGGTGTACCCACAATAAGCAACGATCTTTTGAACTCCCAACATCGTTCTGCATTCATTCCAAAAGATCGCGCATGGAGAGGGGATGTACGTCTGACGTCACGGGCAACAAGTCGCTCGCGAATTGCCCGCACGTTTTCGCGGTCGCCTGCCGCCGAGCAACAAATTGCTGGGCAACTTGTCTCCCGTGTGAGGGGGCCCTTAGAAGCATCCTGCCAATCACTAACTTCAAAGGGAGGCGATGGTATTGTGGAGATCATAAATGTCAATCATCCCCATTGTTCAGCAAAGCACTCACCTTCTCAGCCGGTGGATTGTAGAGATCGCTTTAAATATACCGGTACGGTGGTACCCACTTACATTAGTCCCTGCAGAAACGGTGTTTTTCATTTAAGGCCGGGCACCTCATTATATATACAGTTTGCCTGACCCTCGCGGAGAGCAGGTAGTTTCTTCAGTCTGAGTTGAACCGTCGGGGGGGGGGGTGTACGCATTTTTGCTCCCTGACAATTTTTACAGACGCGAGAGCACAACACTCTGCAAGCATGCGGGATGTGCCAGCTAACAATGATTTAAACTCGACTTGTAATGTACTGCGTATTTTATTTGGGGCGATTTTGAGTCACAAGACTAAAAGCAATTTTCAATACGTATTTCAATATCCCATACAACTCGTTAAATTACTCTGTTTTTATAATGAAAGTATAAAAAACAATTGTATATACAGATTATACTCGGCTACAACAGGAATTATTTGTGCCTGTAGAAACCTCTAAAAATATACAGCATTAGCAAAAACTTGAAAGTTTGAGTGCCGTGGTCGATCGTCGTGGTACCAGCGAAGAAGAGAAAATTTCAACGTACTAAAACAATACTTACACATACCTGGACTTTTTGTCTCATATTTTAGTAATTATGCTGATCTAAATTCTTAGTGGGTTATGTGCAATCGTGATTAACCGCCTTATGACAGTCATGTCCTAGCTAGGATTCAAGGAATGGTTTCAGGAGGTTCGATTATTTGATCAGACCAACCTCTATAACCTATAATTGACAACGGCCACCAGAGCATATCCTATTACAACACAATTATGTCGCTTATTTAGTCTATTATTTATTTTCGCTGTAAGTTGGGTGCAAAGCTAATACAATGGCCGTCACCTAGAGTCTGCATTCGAGTTCCTCTAAATGCCTTCCCCTATTATCCCCACCAGCGTCCGGACAGCGCTCAGACGGAGAGGAAGTGAAAGGTCCAGTCTCTATAATTGACCGTCGAACTGTCAACGATCATCCAATTAAATAAACCATCTTTCAATACAAACAAATTCCTTTATTCTAGTTACATTAAATGTTATTCTATCGTTATTCATTTTGCGTGAGTTGTTATTCTCAGGAAAAAATATTATAAATACGAATTTGATCGAAGAAAAAAAGTTGATTTACAATAAGCAAAGTTTTACGAGCATTTATACTAACCTCTCAATTTGTGTATGATTAACTAATTAATGTTGACTGTTCTGACTCCTCATTGCTTTTATCTATGTAATTAAACTAAAGCCATGTATTTATTCTCAGGTTTTATTAGATTTACACTGGTGGAATAATTTGTGTTCTGTTGTAAATAAAGGCATTATTTTACTATTATTATTATTATTATTATTATTATTATTATTATTATTATTATTATTAATAATATTATTTTTGATTTTACTATTATTTATTATTATTATTATTATTATTATTATTATTATTATTATTATTATTATTATTATTATTATTATTATTATTATTATTATTATCCTTATTTATTATTTTTGTGTTTTTGTTTTTTTGCTGCTACGGCGTTGCGGCACTTGTTTTTGTTATAGGTTAGTAACACACATATTCGTAGAATTTGGCTAATATTGTAAATCAACCTATTTTTTTCGTTCAAAATCGTATTCCTATAGGGTTTTCCTGAAAATATTGTCGCGTAAAATAATTCATAAAATAATAACATTTAAAATATTTAAAATACACGCCGAAGTTATTTGTATTGAAATATGAATTCTTTAATTTAGATGACAGGTGACCGCTCGAAAGTCCATCATAGAGATTAGAATCTTTCACTGCCTCTGTTCGTCATTCGTGCGTGGACGCTGGTGGGGGTAATAGGGGAAGGCATTTCTCAGAACTCGAATGCAGACTAGGTGACGGCCACTCTTTTGTACCTATAACATGCTTTTTATTGTTATGTTCATGGATTATATTATTTAGATTAGGGGTAACTATGACCATGAAACAAACTTTGACGAATATAATTACATTTGACAATGCCAATGCATAAATTCCAAAATAGTTTGTATTTCTGATGATGATGATGATGATGATGATGATGATGATGATGATGATGATGATGATGATGATGATGATGATGATGATGATGATGATGATGATGATGATGATGATGATGATGATGATGATGATGATGATGATGATGATGATGATGATGATGATGATGATGATGATGATGATGATGATGATGATGATGATGATGATGATGATGATGATGATGATGATGATGATGATGATGATGATGATGATGATGATGATGATGATGATGATGATGATGATGATGATGATGATGATGATGATGATGATGATGATGATGATGATGATGATGATGATGATGATGATGATGATGATGATGATGATGATGATGATGATGATGATGATGATGATGATGATGATGATGATGATGATGATGATGATGATGATGATGATGATGATGATGATGATGATGATGATGATGATGATGATGATGATGATGATGATGATGATGATGATGATGATGATGATGATGATGATGATGATGATGATGATGATGATGATGATGATGATGATGATGATGATGATGATGATGATGATGATGATGATGATGATGATGATGATGATGATGATGATGATGATGATGATGATGATGATGATGATGATGATGATGATGATGATGATGATGATGATGATGATGATGATGATGATGATGATGATGATGATGATGATGATGATGATGATGATGATGATGATGATGATGATGATGATGATGATGATGATGATGATGATGATGATGATGATGATGATGATGATGATGATGATGATGATGATGATGATGATGATGATGATGATGATGATGATGATGATGATGATGATGATGATGATGATGATGATGATGATGATGATGATGATGATGATGATGATGATGATGATGATGATGATGATGATGATGATGATGATGATGATGATGATGATGATGATGATGATGATGATGATGATGATGATGATGATGATGATGATGATGATGATGATGATGATGATGATGATGATGATGATGATGATGATGATGATGATGATGATGATGATGATGATGATGATGATGATGATGATGATGATGATGATGATGATGATGATGATGATGATGATGATGATGATGATGATGATGATGATGATGATGATGATGATGATGATGATGATGATGATGATGATGATGATGATGATGATGATGATGATGATGATGATGATGATGATGATGATGATGATGATGATGATGATGATGATGATGATGATGATGATGATGATGATGATGATGATGATGATGATGATGATGATGATGATGATGATGATGATGATGATGATGATGATGATGATGATGATGATGATGATGATGATGATGATGATGATGATGATGATGATGATGATGATGATGATGATGATGATGATGATGATGATGATGATGATGATGATGATGATGATGATGATGATGATGATGATGATGATGATGATGATGATGATGATGATGATGATGATGATGATGATGATGATGATGATGATGATGATGATGATGATGATGATGATGATGATGATGATGATGATGATGATGATGATGATGATGATGATGATGATGATGATGATGATGATGATGATGATGATGATGATGATGATGATGATGATGATGATGATGATGATGATGATGATGATGATGATGATGATGATGATGATGATGATGATGATGATGATGATGATGATGATGATGATGATGATGATGATGATGATGATGATGATGATGATGATGATGATGATGATGATGATGATGATGATGATGATGATGATGATGATGATGATGATGATGATGATGATGATGATGATGATGATGATGATGATGATGATGATGATGATGATGATGATGATGATGATGATGATGATGATGATGATGATGATGATGATGATGATGATGATGATGATGATGATGATGATGATGATGATGATGATGATGATGATGATGATGATGATGATGATGATGATGATGATGATGATGATGATGATGATGATGATGATGATGATGATGATGATGATGATGATGATGATGATGATGATGATGATGATGATGATGATGATGATGATGATGATGATGATGATGATGATGATGATGATGATGATGATGATGATGATGATGATGATGATGATGATGATGATGATGATGATGATGATGATGATGATGATGATGATGATGATGATGATGATGATGATGATGATGATGATGATGATGATGATGATGATGATGATGATGATGATGATGATGATGATGATGATGATGATGATGATGATGATGATGATGATGATGATGATGATGATGATGATGATGATGATGATGATGATGATGATGATGATGATGATGATGATGATGATGATGATGATGATGATGATGATGATGATGATGATGATGATGATGATGATGATGATGATGATGATGATGATGATGATGATGATGATGATGATGATGATGATGATGATGATGATGATGATGATGATGATGATGATGATGATGATGATGATGATGATGATGATGATGATGATGATGATGATGATGATGATGATGATGATGATGATGATGATGATGATGATGATGATGATGATGATGATGATGATGATGATGATGATGATGATGATGATGATGATGATGATGATGACTACATAGCGTGGACGTGTGTGTCAGTCAGCCGCGTTGCTTACAATAACAGTACGTACAAGACAGTGCAGTGTTGTCTGCTACAGAGCGTGGACGTGTGTGTCAGTCAGCCGCGTTGCTTACAATAACAGTACGTACAAGACAGTGCAGTGTTGTCTGCTACAGAGCGTGGACGTGTGTGTCAGTCAGCCGCGTTGCTTACAATAACAGTACGTACAAGACAGTGCAGTGTTGTCTGCTACAGAGCGTGGACGTGTGTGTCAGTCAGCCGCGTTGCTTACAATAACAGTACGTACAAGACAGTGCAGTGTTGTCTGCTACAGAGCGTGGACGTATGTGTCAGTCAGCCGCGTTGCTTACAATAACAGTACGTACAAGACAGTGCAGTGTTGTCTGCTACAGAGCGTGGACGTGTGTGTCAGTCAGCCGCGTTGCTTACAATAACAGTACGTACAAGACAGTGCAGTGTTGTCTGCTACATAGCGTGGACGTGGGTGTGTCAGTCAGCTCGTCAGCCGCGTTGCTTACAATATCAGTACTTTCAGGGCAGTGCAGTTTAGCATTTTTGTTGAGTAATACATTGTAACTTGAACGTAAATAATGTTAGTTGGTGCTTTGATAGCGTTCATAGACTCACATGTTCAATTGGCGGAATCTATAGTGAATTTAAAATGACTACTGTAAATAGTGAAGCCCAAATTTACATGCTACCGTTGCCCAAGGAATTCCGTTGTCATGTGTGCTCCCTCAAAACAGCTTCCGGATGCCGAACAAGAACGGCTGGTAGTTACAAGAGCCACGCTGACCTATCTCAACATCTTAGGCGGTATCACAGTCTGGCTCTTCATTTCAGGTGTGTAAAACATGACATTATACTCAAAGACTTGAAGACAGCTAAATCGCACTGGAAGTCAATGCATGGAGATGAGCCTCTGGTCGCCGAATCGGACAGTGATAATGAAGATCAGGCATGTACTGCATTATCAAGCCAAGTAACTAGCGATGTGCCATGCGCCCCTTTAAATAGGGCTCCCGTTAGACTCCAGATACAAAATGTACGAACTCTTAGAAATAGGAGCGTAACACTTACCCGGTCCCCAGTGAGATGCGTAAATTTAGTCCCTAACGACATAGTAAATGAGTCATCTATCTCCCCAATTTGTGAAAGTAGCTTCGTGTCTAGTCAACCAAGCATAAATGACGTTGTTAACGAGTCCTATGACCTATGTTCCTCACAAGGCACGTGCAACCCATTGGTAGAAGCGCGTCAAGCTAACGTGTCAGCCTTTATAAACAGGCGGATGCCTCAAACAACATGCAATACAAGTAGAGTTGGGGACTACAGCACCAGCTTCGCCAGTCATAGCTCACTGCATTACGAAAACAATGCACTTATTGGTTCTACGCTTATTTCCTCGACTCAAAATTCACGAGCAATTACTAATAATAACGACAGACCTACCATATCTCCAGTGAGATGCGTCAATATATCCCCAATCGTTATGGGGAACGTGACGCCATGTCCCCACGTGATGACAGTACCATCGAGTCAATTGAACCCAGTCTAATTAACAATCCTGATATAGAGTCCTTTCATTGCGATGACGTGTGTTCCCCACCAGGCACATGTGACCCTTTGGTAGAAGCGCGTCAAGCTAACGTGTTGGCCTATATAAACAGGCGAAGGCATGAGGCATGCGGGACTTCCCCAGCGCCGCCTCCTGACGCTGTATGTAATGAAGGTAGTATTGGGGATTTTAACAGCACTTCCTCTAGCCATGGCACGCCACAAGACGAACGTAATGCACCTCACTGTAGCCAGGTTGCTGTGCCAAACTCATTGGACAATAGGAGTTTACAGATGCCTGGTCAAACCTCTATAGAGGGAAGCAATGGCTGCCTTTCTCTGCAGGGATTGCCATTACAAGGCAATTCCTTTGATAATACCAATGAACCACTAGTTCAAACCGGTTCGGGAACGACTCCAGCTAGCAGAACCGCAAATTGGAAAAGACGACTAGAAAGAGCGTATGAGGAAGGGTGGGATCGGTTTGAAAATGAGTTGGAAGAGGTTACTGCAGAAATACAAACGCTTGATGATGAGAAGAAAGGGACTTCGCAGAAAAGGCCAATACCAACTCGACATCGGCCACCTGGAAAACCTGGTAATACTTCGGAGAAGTCAAGGACTGGTAATGGTGGGCAGGGGGCTGGAGTTCCTGGGAGGCGGGATGAACGGCTTGTTCACAACCAAATTCCTAATCAGCCAGCGCAAGATCCAGTAGAAGGTAATCAGAGGGTTGGACCCCGAGAGCATGGTAATGAGGCAAGTCGCTTACAGAAGCTATACCGGGTGAGTAAAAAGACAGCAATTGAAGAAATAATGCAAGGTTCTTCACCATTCTGTAAAGTAGATAAACATATTGTGGAAGAGTACTTCACAAATGCATTCAGTAACCCTAACTACAAATGGACGCCACCACCAAATATAATACCAAATTTGCAGACAACAACTACTGAGGATGGTGACATATCCCGCCCTATTACGGCAGGTGAGATAAGATTACGCCTTAATTCCACAAAAGACTCTGCTCCTGGCCCGGATTTCATTAAATATAGCTTGTTAAAGAAAGTAGATACTAAATGCCAACTATTGTGTTCTATTTTTAACATCTGCCTTAAAGCAAAACAAGTTCCATTGGCTTGGAAAAAATCAAGAACAGTACTCATCTATAAAGGTAAAGGAAGTAGGGATGATTTATCCAACTGGCGGCCACTTACCTTAGGCTCAACTATGAGCAAGCTGTATGCAGGTATCCTAGGGGGAAGGCTGTCGAACTGGGCTACCAAGAACAACATTATATCGCCGATGCAAAAGGGGTTTATGGAATTTGAGGGGTGCTTAGAGCACAATTTTGTGTTGCAATCGATAATTGATAACACCAGAAGGCACAATAAAGAACTATATGCTGCCTGGCTGGATCTTTCAAACGCATTTGGATCAGTGCCACATGAGTATATGAAAGAAACTCTTCGTTTGCTGGGTGTACCTGAAGACGTCTTAGAGATAATAACAGACATGTACAAGGGTAGTGTGACAAAAGTTCGGACAGGGCAAGGCTATACAAATGATATCGATCTGAAAGCTGGAGTAAAGCAAGGGTGTCCACTAAGCCCAATCCTGTTTAATTTAGCAATTGAGCCCATTATTAGGGCGATCACAAATTTGGGTGACAGTTGTGGGGCTGAACTTTATAAGCATTCAATATCGGTGTTGGCTTATGCAGACGACCTTGTGCTAACAGCTAAGAATGAATTGGCCCTTAGACGTCTTTTAAGAGTGGCGGGAGTGGCAGCCGAATGGGCAGGCCTGTCCTTTAATCCTAAGAAGTGTGCCTCGGTTAGCATTGACTGTAGGAAAAAAAGAGACGCACTCCCCACTATATTCCATATACAAGGAAAACCGATGAAAGCCTTGGCAGATGGAGAGGCCTACCAGCATCTTGGTGTTCCTACAGGATTTCGTGTCCAGCAAACGCCAGTGGCTGAACTAGATAGGATGTGCGAAGATCTTCACAAAATTGATATTTCCCCTTTAGCCCCTTGGCAGAAATTAGATGCTGTGCGAACGTTCCTTCTCCCACGCTTCGAGTTTATTATGCGTGGGGGAGGGATGAAGAAGACACTGTTTTACAAGTTCGACCGGAAAATGAAGGCAGCTGCAAAACGATGGATGTCACTTCCTCGACGTGCCAGTGCTGAAGTAGTCTACATGCCCTTGGCTGAGGGTGGGGCAGGTCTTCTACCAACCAGTGACTCAGTAGACGTGCTGGCAGTTGCGCATCCGTTTCGCCTTCTTACGTGTAATGATCCACTATGTAAAGACATTGCGTGGGCTTCCTTAGGGGATGTAGTTAAGAAACGGATTGGCAGGGTACCAAGGGTTGAAGACTGCTGCCAGTACTTGTCAGGAAGCATGGACGGAGAGCTGGGGGGAAGAAGTAATGACATCAGTTCCATTTGGACAAGAGCACGCAATGCTACTAGAAGACTTCAAGCACGTATTGGGTGTCACTGGGGGTACAGTGAGGCAAAGGATGAGATAGCCATAACAATCGATATGCCAAATAGAAACCCTGAAAGACATATAATACCACCCAAGGCTCGTGGATATCTGGCTAGCCAATTACGGAATGGACTCCGCCATAGTTACAAGTTAAAACTGCTTCAAAAACCTGACCAAGGAAAAGTGTTCAGGCATTCATGTCAGTCCCCGGTTAGTAACCATTTCATGGCTACTGGACGCTTTACACGGTTTTGTGACTGGCGGTTTGTTTCAAAAGCACGTTTAGATACGGTGGGGCTGAATGGTACTCGGAGATACGGAAACGCACCCAAAAACTGTCGTAGGTGTGACTATGGACTTGAAACGCTACCACATGTCCTCAACTCGTGTAAGTACCACACTGCCGCATGGACTAGGAGGCATAACAGTGTGCTTGACAGACTGGTGAAGGCTATTCCAAAGGATCGGGCTAATAATATCCGAGTCAATAAAAAGATTCAAAATTGTGATCTAATGGAACGACCTGACCTTGTTGTTACGAACGCTGTAACAAAGAAAGCTTGTATTGTGGACGTTACAGTACCCACCGAGAATCACAATGATGCCTTGTTGGCTGCTCGGGAGGAAAAAATACGGAAATACGCGCCACATGCTGAAGTGCTCAGATGTCAGGGTTTTGAAACTAAGGTAGAGGCAGTGGTTGTAGGTAGTCTGGGTTCCTGGGATACTAGAAATGATCGGGTTATAAAGATGCTTGGTATTGGAAGACGTTACTCAGCCATAATGAAAAGGCTCATGGTCAGCGATACAATCCGGTGGAGCCGGGATATCTTTATAGAACATGTGGCCGGTTTTCGGCAGTACAACTGAGTATTAGTGCATTTTTAAATGATGATGATGATGGTAGTTTTTAACAATCTATTTTTTAAAGATGGATTTTGTTTTTAACAAGCGCAGAGGTTGCGTGATTTCATGATGATGATGATGACGATGATGATGGCGTCAGTATTTTATGTTATTTATTATTTTTAATTGTGTGAATACATAATTTTATGCTGCGCTTTTTATATTACGATTAGTCAACAACATTTCAGATTGTTATTGTAAACTTGTTTGTTGGCACAATGTATGATGATGATGATGATGATGATGATGATGATCATTATTTTAACATCATGATTTTAACACATTGAATGCTAAGATTTTAAACTCAAATATCGATAAGTTTGTATTGTATTTTAGTTGATGTTTTAAACTTCTTGCTGCACAAGTGTTTCTTGTTCTAAACATTTTGTAAATACTATACATACCTAGTATTACTTGGCATAAACTTATGCTATTTTGGCTAGGGCGTCAGTATTATATGTTATTTATTATTTTGAACTGTGTGAATACATATTATTATGCTGCGCTATTTATATTAACTTAGTCAACAACGACTTATTGATTGTTATTGTAAACTTGTTGTTGGCACAATGTATGTTGTTATATATAATAAATGATGATGATGATGATGATGATGATGATGATGATGATGATGATGATGATGATGATGATGATGATGATGATGATGATGATGATGATGATGATGATGATGATGATGATGATGATGATGATGATGATGATGATGATGATGATGATGATGATGATGATGATGATGATGATGATGATGATGATGATGATGATGATGATGATGATGATGATGATGATGATGATGATGATGATGATGATGATGATGATGATGATGATGATGATGATGATGATGATGATGATGATGATGATGATGATGATGATGATGATGATGATGATGATGATGATGATGATGATGATGATGATGATGATGATGATGATGATGATGATGATGATGATGATGATGATGATGATGATGATGATGATGATGATGATGATGATGATGATGATGATGATGATGATGATGATGATGATGATGATGATGATGATGATGATGATGATGATGATGATGATGATGATGATGATGATGATGATGATGATGATGATGATGATGATGATGATGATGATGATGATGATGATGATGATGATGATGATGATGATGATGATGATGATGATGATGATGATGATGATGATGATGATGATGATGATGATGATGATGATGATGATGATGATGATGATGATGATGATGATGATGATGATGATGATGATGATGATGATGATGATGATGATGATGATGATGATGATGATGATGATGATGATGATGATGATGATGATGATGATGATGATGATGATGATGATGATGATGATGATGATGATGATGATGATGATGATGATGATGATGATGATGATGATGATGATGATGATGATGATGATGATGATGATGATGATGATGATGATGATGATGATGATGATGATGATGATGATGATGATGATGATGATGATGATGATGATGATGATGATGATGATGATGATGATGATGATGATGATGATGATGATGATGATGATGATGATGATGATGATGATGATGATGATGATGATGATGATGATGATGATGATGATGATGATGATGATGATGATGATGATGATGATGATGATGATGATGATGATGATGATGATGATGATGATGATGATGATGATGATGATGATGATGATGATGATGATGATGATGATGATGATGATGATGATGATGATGATGATGATGATGATGATGATGATGATGATGATGATGATGATGATGATGATGATGATGATGATGATGATGATGATGATGATGATGATGATGATGATGATATTCGCGGTTTAAAGTCCCATATCTTTGCAATGAGGCTAATCGAGACTATGAGTGGGTGATTATGAGGATGAAAAAACGCTACATGACATCCATGCCCAAGCCAGGATTCGAAGTAGATGCATGTGGACAATAATTGCAAAATCTTATTTTAGGTTGTGCGGATTGAGCGAGACCTACAACTATGGGAAATGATGGTTCCAAAGTTGTCAATGTTTTATCATTTATGCCTGCTCCCTGAAATAGTGAATGGAAGAATTCCTAGAGGTATATGAAAGCCCGGGAACCAGCATACATCCTTGAAGAAATTGAAAAACAAAAGAAGAAAACCGAAAAGAAAAATAAGACTACTAGCAACATGGCAGATAATCTGACCAACTAACAAAGAAGTACAGGTCTACACTTCATTCGTCGATTTGCGTTTTTTTTTTTTGTGTGTGTGTACACGGTGTTATGGAAGAAGTTGTTGGTAGACACTATATTTCATATTCTCACCTTTGTGAAAGAAGTTTATGAGTATGTAACTTATACATTGCTAATTGGATAGATATAGTGGGCCTTATTGCATGCCATTCTAACTCTCCAACGCTACACGGTTGCATGGGGATAGTTACAATTTTTAGGGGATAGCTTACGTAGTTATATTTTCGGGACTGACATGTACATTTGAAGAAGAATGTTATAGCAACCCTAAGTTTATGTAAGTAGGAAGTTTTCCACAATATTTTGTGTGATCCCAGATGCTGATGAAGTCATAGGAAAACTTTCTTTTTGACGGTCATTTTGCTTTATGATTATGATACATAAGGACATTATCTGTTCATAATATGAGCGTATATTCTTTTAAAACAATCTAGGCTTTTGTTAACCCCTTCACACGTTCCGTTTCCGACAACCTCGACAATAATATTTTCACGATTTGATTTACACACACTATTTGGGATGTGAAAACATTCTAGAGGTCTCTGGTTCGATACCAGCTCCGGCAATCATCATCAAGTTTTCTTCTAAGGTTTCCATATATTCAAAAAGCGAATGTTCGGATTGAGTTCAATAAAAATGTTCTTGGTCATTCCCTTCCATATTATCGTTACAACTTATAGATGTAGTTATTCTGTGTTGTTATAGTGTGACATAGCTTACTTTGCTAAGTTGATTGAACGTCATGCACACTATAGAATTGTAGTAGCACAAAGCTCGCGCAGATGTGTGTAAGCATTCGCGTTCCGTATACGCATAAAGTGTTACGATCAAATATATATAATGACTATGGAGTACTTTGTGAGGATGAATAGGAAATATGCGGCAATGCGCTATTTAATTACATGGTGTGAAAGTATAGTAGTATTAGTATATAAAACAAAAGTATGCCAACAAGGTGTGCTTGTTATCAGTGTTGTATGAAGATCAATCCGCCATCGCTTGTAATAATGTTTCAAATTGTAACTCGTATAACGTTACGCTCAAGTTGTGAAGCTATTTTCGTGAATTCAACCAATAGAGGTAGCTCAGCGGTAAGACGCGACTGTAGCTCGAGAGGTAGCTGGTTCGATTCCAGCCACCGGAAATTTTGACTGAGGTTTTCTGGAGGATTTTCTCAGTCCTTATAGGCAAATTCTGGGAGTTGTCCTAACATTTCTCAGAGATTTCCTCCCAACAATCCAAACACCATATTATACCTAGTTGTTCATATGAAGAGGGCACATCGGGTACAGCTGGTGCATGAGCACCCTATATAACAGCTAGGTATTCATACGGAAACATCTTTTTAATCATGTGCAACTAGAATAACATACTGCAACATCGAAACCGCGTCAAAAGGAAAAAAATAACTAAGAAATAAATGTATAATTCAAATACACGTTTTTTCATGTCAACCCACTCAGTTACAAAAAACTGATTTCCAGTGGGGGACATTTATACATTTTATCATGTGCTTCGTTTCTATGACGGCTCTCAAGTCACCGTTTACATATATCATGTGTCTACCGATAGATTAAGTCAAATTCCAAAGTTAAAAAATCCCACCTAAAATTAATCGATCTATTTAGTATTATTAAAAACAATTAGTACACACAAATTTCCCGTATAGCTGTGTGTATCAACAATGTTAGGAATTGTTTAGTTTGCACATCACTGCTTGTAAGCAGTAGGCCTACAGTACTATTATAATGCAGTGATAAATACACGTAAGGTGATCAAATGTAGTTACCACTACGAAAGGTTTGTGTCCGCCGAAACTTGTGGAGTTTACTATTTCAACATCTACTATCAATGAGCGAATGCCAATTTAGAGCGGCACGAGACGAGGTGAACACAAAGAAGCACCCGTCGGCCGAAATAAATGTCAGCTGCTCACTGATGCGCACGCGACGAGGGATGTTTGGAAAGCAACCTGTTTTGCCAGAGCTACGCGACAACGTTACTGCGACCGAAGTTCCGATTATGACCACCGCCTGCTCCACTAGCCGGTTACTTTTATAAATCAAATAATATTTAATTAAAACTAAACCGATGATAGTTTTAAAAAAGTAACCTACTAGCTAGATGTAGAACACGTGCCTACATATTTCGGTCACAAGAATTATTTTTTACGTTTTACCTCGTGGCTGCTGTGTACAATAGCTTGACAACGTTCGCATTGTTTTCCCTATACTTTTGTACATAACTAATACAATTAACAATATTTTAAAACTAAAAAATATGAATGTTCTAGTCCATTTCATCGTACATCTAGTAAACAACTTTTTTTTACAATCGGACTTGCAGTGGGTTTAGTATTAAATATTTTGCTGACCTCTGCAAAACCTCGATGCACCACCCCCGAACACGATTCGATCCTAGTGTCTTTATTTGTCTATTATTGACATTGCGCACGACCTAGTTCAAGGGTGACTGTCGTTCACCATCCCCTCGTGTGATATGTATGTCCTGCACTAGAATCACGTTGGAATCTGATGGCGCACTTGAGAGCGCTTACCCCCACCGCACGGGGACGCATATTGAGATGTCAGCTCAAGGAGACTCATTTTACAGGCGTTAACTTTGCGACCCTTCACAATACATTTGCAACAACATTCTTGGAGTAAACGTTGTGACCCTTCATAATAACAAGGTGTAACTACAAGGCATTCGCATAACGACTACTATTATGCAAAAGACTCTCCATAAAGTGTTTTACATGTAGAATGTGTGTTGCTTTAACTGCACAACGCAGATAACTCGGTTAAGTCTCTATTATTAGCGAAGACATATCAATAAACTTGTGTGTATTTTAGTAATGTGTAGATTGTTTAAGTTTTACAGCCTTTGGTAACATACATTTTCCAAATACATGCGTGACGTAATGCATTCGCTTGATGTATCCCACATTGTATATTCTGCAGAACCCTACATTGCCCAACCTTTCTAGCTTGTGGGTAGCCTTAATTACATTCTATCCAGCAGGGTAAGGTTAGTTTTACAAGGGGGCTTCCCGAAACCCTTTAGACCAACCTGTGTTTTCATATAATGATGATATTTGTTAGTTCATCATAATTGTGAAGTGAATTACATTATAAAAACAAGTAGTTGGACTGTGCACTGTTCCTTGTCAAGATCAAAAATTAAGGAACAGCGTAGAGTCTAACTAGTTGTTATATAATGTTATTATAACATTTTTACCTGTTCTACGAAGTTTCGTTTCTTTTTTAATAAATAAATTACATCACTCATGATTTCCTAGTATTCTAACCAAGGTTAGGTTAATTATAAAGATGCTTGCCGAAGCCCATTAGACTAACCTGTGGTTTCGTATTTTGTGTAATGTCTACATTATTGTGACGGTCTGACGGATATTATTGATGCGAGAATATTTGTTTGTTGTCTAACAACAATGTAATTGATTGTCTGTTTCTTCTTGCAGGTAAGTCGCTGTGACTATCAAGCGTGTCACGTAAGCTGCTTATATCTAGCAAGTGGGTAAGTGGGCCCAACACAATGCTCTCTTCTTCACTCAACCGGTGTCTCTCTCTCTCTGTCTTCTGTCATCTTCGATAATTTTTTGACGCTACCACACAGACCAACTCCCGCGTTCGCACAATTTGTCTGTGTTATTCGGTGAGTCTAGGAAAAGGGTAGTGGGGTTGGGTGGGGGGGGGGGGGGAGGGGGGGGCGTGTTCCATAGTGAATTTGATATTGTACTTTGTATTAAATCAACTATACCAACAAGTCACTTTAGCAGCTTAAGGCGTGCCAGCTTATCGGCTAAGCATCATTTTACGTAAACACAGAGTCACTGATGAGAAAGACATATAATATTATTATGCGATTGTACACAAAAAGGACGATAACGAAGCGCATTACTTAAGTAAATGGGTTTCCTGTTGTAAAACCTCATGTTATTCATTAGCTCGTAATGACCACCCTGATGTATTCGCCTTTGCCCCACGGATATAAAATGCCAACTATATATGTGGAAATGTACTCATTAACTAAGAATTACGGGACTCCTAAACACAAACAGTATTTGTTTTTCAAAATACTGAATATACCTGGTTCCTTTCAGTATAGGTTCAACTTTGTATTAAAGAAAAAAAAGTCGTAATAATGTTTTCTCGTGGGGCATAATATATGAATACGAGAAATGAAAAGAAACTCCCGTTATCACGAGCCCGTCGTTATTAGTTCAATGTTAATTGAAATGAATACTCATTCACTATTCATATTCACCATACTTCTCATGACTACGAGTTGTTAGGTTAAACAGAACCTACAACAAACAACAACTGTTATGCATTGGACATAGCACGAATAATTGTGGAAGCTAACTTTATTTCAGTCCTGGTTTTTTTATTTGATCCGGTTTTGGACTCGTTCAGAAAGAAATTTTTTCATTTTTACCTCAGCTCTAATTTCCACGTGACATTTTATTTAAAGAATTAAGTTTTACTCCTTAATCGCCTCAAACACATAAAATACGAGCTGTAATTGGCTTTCAGCTTTTACATGACGTATTGCCGAATGCCGAATTCTAAATTTATTGGCTCTGGAGTAAAATTAGATAGTTTCCACTATACTTAAGGTACGACGCGCTTTTTATTACGAAAAAGTAAATTGGCTATTGATCTTCTGTCTTCTATTTAGCGCAAATATTTTGTCATGTTAAATTTATAACCCTATATTTTTGTAGCGCGGTCGCGACAGTGGCTATGTTGGGTGTGTCATGCTCTGAATGTCTCACCCTTTTGACAAGGGCTGTCCCCGATCGGGTGCACTGAGGCGCAAGGCTGACTCACCCCCTAGGATGCATGCAGGCCCATACGATAAAACTGATTTGAAAGTCAAATGTCACGGATCTTGCCCCATCGATTATGGGACTTTGAATTTTAAGCCGGGCGTGCGGCCTGCGTGGGTTAACTTGTAGCGACATATCGAGAGACGCTGTTTCCTCTGAGGGAGCTGCACCCTTAATGAAGACGGCTGCACGGCCGGGCTGCCAGCGCGAAAGATTTACTATGAAGTGCTCCTGTATCTGCGTCCACCCAACCTTACACGGAAGCACTTGTATGTTTCTATGGACGCAATGATCTCGTATAAAGATTTAAATTTATTTATTCAAGTATCTCATGAATGATAAGCGAAGAGTGTAAGGAATAATTAAAGGACAAGTATAGAAGGGTAAAATAGTAGAGGCGGGCCAAGAGAACAGATAATCCAGGGTGTGCTTTGTAATGGATATGAAGAAATTAAGGGAATGGCAGAAGAGAGGTAAGAATAGATGATTGGGATCCATGACACCTTGTGAATGCTGACTTCATAGATGAGTCAGTCGGAACCAATCAAGGGGTGAATGTCTTTCTTTATAAACACTGACATTTGGTTGGCCAATACCTTACTCATCTGTGACGTCATCATTCACAAGGTTACTGTGGAACAACTTTAACTGTTTCAAACCAATCACGGATTGGTAACATGAAGATAAATTACAACTTATTCAGTTATAAAATCGTCTTGGTTAGCGTCGTTGCTAAAACATTAGCCGTAATGCCAACATGCCAAACACATTTGCACAGAGGAAAATATTTCAATTTCAATTCCTGGTGTTCAATGCATTTGTTACTCTTCTCAATATTGTTTCAGTAAAGTAGGTTTACGAGCGTAAACATCAAAGAGTTCAAATTGATCAGATTTTTGCTGCTTGTTCGTTATTTCTCTTGTTTACTAAATGAGGGGATCAAAACTCAACGTCGAAAGCTCATGGCTTTTAGTTTATTATTACAAAAGGAGGAGACGATAGTTGAGTGAATGGAATTGTTTTACTTCACGTGTTTGTAGTAGCGGGTGAAGGATGAATTATCAGGAATAAGTTCTATATAATACATAGTTATTATGTACATGGGAGGATCCACTACTGCACTAGACAATTAGAAACATCGGCTCATTCATCCCTCTCAGTACTATTTACTATCACCCCTGTGCATTGAGGTCACGCGAACGATTGTGGCAACGGTGGTTGAGTAGCTATATAAGCCAGTTTTTCGAACACGAGGCAGTTTGAAAGTTTCTCAGTTTGCTTCCAACTTGTTCGCGTTATAGGGAGTTGACATGGCCGAGGCTCTTGATATTCTTGACATTTCCGTTTGCGACTCAGGTCTCTTCTCTGCAGGTGGGCCGAGTTCATCAATATTTAATATGGGTTATAGGTTCTCGTGACACAGCCTGTTGTTGCTAGGATGTGTCACTCCCAGTGAGGCAAGTGTTATAAACAATAGTCCCAGTGTTGGCGTTGAGGAATTAAACTTATAAAGATCTTCATCTTTATAAACACAACGAACACATACTTTTAGAGGAAAGGATTTTAGTTTGAGTACTGTAGAGTTTGAATGTTTTAATTTTTGTCAGTGCACTCTATCTTATTGTGATCCAACAAAGCACTAACTGTGATGGTCTCGCGTAGAGATGTCGACAACTTCGGTTATGAATAATTTGTAAACAAAATACAAAAAATCCCTCATCTCTTCAGAAATAATGACTTTTTCTGAGTGGTTCACAGTTACTAAGTAAACGTGTATTTTCATACACGGTGAATAATAAATTTTGATTCCTCACCACAAAATTGCATTTCTCTAAAGTTGGAACGTTTATTTATTAACTTGCTCTTTTCTTGTAAAATGTCATACAACGTCATATGTGCTAGCAATTATGAGTTGTATAGTTAACGACTCACGTTGTTTATCAACAATTTATTTAACAGTTTGCTATACAATATGTGTTCAGCAGCAGAGTAGTACGGCATTCGGTGGTATTTACTAAAATATTTGCTGCACATATTTTCAGAAAGTTAACTCCAAAGCATTTCCATTGGAATGTTTATTAAAAAGAACTATTGAATATAGATATGTACTATCAAGAAATTAGATTTTTAATTTGATAATGTTTTTGTAATAATCTGCAATGAATTTAGAAATGTAGGACTATTATTCTTCTTTATGTGGTGAGTTGAAAGGAACAACCTTTACCCTTTTTACGCAATATGTGGTACATTTCCAACTAACTTTAATAACACGGAGATCTGTTATAATATAAAATATGAAAATTAAATATTTGTAGCCATATCGTGACTGCCCGTCAAAGAATAGATTGTATACACTATGTCTAGTGGATCAAATTAAAAAAATCATGCCTCATGCAGAATTCTAACCCGCGTGCCTTGTACCCATCACGGTTTAGCTCTGCATCTTTTATCAATTAGACTTCTGAGTAACTTTACTTTCGGCACTGTTGTTAGTGGCACCATTGCGAATGATGTCTTGTTCCGTATTTACGTTGTCACGTGTCCATGTATGAGCAGAACGAACCTGGTCTATCGTATTTCTAATACGTAAACACTCCTTCAATAATCATTTCAGACGATCAACTGCCGGCGGCCAAAATCCGCGCATTTATAATACTTTTTTCTTTTGCCAGTTTTCCGCCTTGTGAGTTTTTCTGTGGGAGACAGAGTAAACAAACTCTGCTGACGCGGCAATCTAATATTTACCTAGATTCTCGTCGCTAAACGTATCGGCCGTCTCGGTTGTTCTGTGGACAAGTCCCACCGCCATGATTGCCCTCTGAGGCATAACTCGATTTGCCTCTCGATGTGTGTGCGTGTACATGTTTATGTATTAGCGACGCTTCAATCTTTTCCCAATAACACACTGCGAGGACGGAAAATGTTAAGTCTGCTGTGAGTGGAGAGTGGAAAAGCGGCGGGAGGTGAACAAACGCGAATACGTCACTACCAGAGAGTGTTATACCTTGCTCGCACACGTCACTACCAGAGTATTATCTCCTGCTGCCCTGATACACACGTGTCCCGCAATGCATTGCAACACATGCCCTGTATGGCATCGATTGTACCCGCTCCCCCCACTCAAACCGTTCATGGGACGACATGATAAAGATATCACATTTTTTTGCAGAGCTTCATTGGTTTTGACATAAAATCGATTTCATAACAAAGTTTGTGTTTCCTGGAAGTAGTGGCGCGCTAAAGGTGATATGTTTATTTAATCCAAATTTAATCCTCTACAAAATCTCCCATTATCACGAAAAGAATGAAACTAAAGAAATCGTGAATTTTTCTAAACTAAAACAAACGAGTTACTGAATCGTTTTCAAATTGATATCGGTTAGATGCAACACAGTTATTTTGGAAGTTCAGGAAGTCTGATTAAAAAAATGCATTTGAAACATGTTTGTCGCTCGGACTGTATTCACAAAATATTTGTAAAACAACAGAACTCGCAGGACGTGAAAAAAGAAAATAAGTCATTTAAGGTACTGTACAAATACTAACTTACCAATTTTTTTTTTTTTTTTTGCTTCAAATGTATATCTTTACACAGCGTAAATTATTAATTACGTTCTAAGTAAGTCGCATCATTTTGAACTGAAAGCCTTTTAGGTGATAAAAGCATTTTACAAACTAAAACCAACATTATTTTCACAATAAAATAAAGAGCAGTAATTGGGTTCTAGGATAAAACGAAAACATAAAATAAGTTCCTGAACAAATATGCACACCCACACTGAATGAATCTAATGGCGGTCTAGGTTGTCATTAGCTCTGTCGGCGAGGTATGCCTATATTTCCGTACAGTGATGTCGGCTATTAAGCCACACCGAGCAGTACAATTTATTTTTAAATTTTTTCCCACTTACCAAACGTCGTAAAACATCTCCTTCGACACTGCAACATGTTTTTAAAGATGAGACAGACACCTTTAAGTGATGACTGTTCAACGTTTGAACCTGATCCTCTGTTCGAAACGCACTGTATACTGTTCATGTGTACGCTATGTTGAGCGATTGTATGGAACCTTATTCCTCCGGCGTATTTGTCGGGTGTGTTTATTTTCAAAAGAGTTGTGTTGACTTTCGTACTTGACTTCCTGTTAGAAAAGTAAGTATATTTAACAAATAAAACATGGACAAAGTTGGCTGTTTCAATATTGCGTCCCTGTTGACTTTCCCGCGCAATAAACAGTTTAATGTAAAGTTGCAGAGGAGCTCAATGCGTATCTACCAGAGTTGTAAAATGTAAATGTTTATTTTGTTTGTGCTCTGTTCTCTCTATTGCACCATTGGGCCTGTTAATGTCAATCTTGTCGAGAGCAAAATGGCAAATTGCTCTTTCCAGGAATTTCTCGCACACAAAGTAAGAGAATTAAGTCAAATAGCAATTTACATGTTATTTTCTTATACTCGTTAGGTCTACATGTCAAGACTTAGGTATACAGCTTGATGAGATCATGACAGTTTATATCGGTTTTAGTAGATTATAGTTTAATATAGTATGTACAAACATGGAATATTATATCGTAATATTATTATAATTCGCTTGAATGTTTTCGATTCCTTTGGGCTACCTACGGACGAATCTATGTAAATTATTCCCGTCGGTCATTCTAGACAATGGTTAACAGTTATGCATTGAGATGTAAATATTAAAAAGTAGGCAAAATTGTAGAATTTAATTAACTTTTTTTAATAATTTAAAATTGTAATGTCTCTTGGACTTATCGCTAAGCCACTTCTATAAATGAAAGGTACCCATTCAGAATCAGCGTGTTTCATAACAATCATAACTGATCATGATATTTGGGTGTAACATGTTATATTTTGTCAACGAGAGTATGATAACGACAAAGTTACGTTTGGTGGAGGTGCCGGGTCAACGTTAGAAATTGGAAAAGATTATTGTCAACATTTTTATCAGGTTTCGAACCTAGAGCGACGCCAAGTGGACCGCGGCTACTCACTGCATAGAGATGTCACGTGACTGTCCTCGTTGCACGTGTCACGTGACAGTGTCACGCACGTGTCACGTCACGTGGTCTCGTGTCCAATTGCCAACCATGGATATTCATGTTTCGCGCTTAAGGGCTTAAGTCAATCGGAATTAATCCTCTGTTTTGTTTACCAATATTTGTTATTACAGTTGGCCGCTAATCCCCACCGACATTATTGATCTGGTATTGCCTTGACCCTCTACTATTCGAAGGAGTGTGACGGACGTATAGCGTGACTTGTTCGTCTGCGTTCTGAGAAGCCTCATCTACGATTCATCCTGTTTAATGCAGATAAGACAAACCGAGGCTTAACAATTTGGTCCACATCGGGTACTGATCCTATACTGAGTTAGTTTCTCAATATGTTGAGCGATATGATCAGAGTCGTATTTTTGTATTCTTTGTTGTGGCTCATTGGTCTTCTGTGTTTGTATTCCTGCTTACAGTGTGAGGGTCATGGTTCGACCCCTTGTTTGGGCATACGATACAGAGTAAATTCTACACGATTGCTTGATAGAACAAGTTGATGTATTTTTCACGCTGCATCAGTGCCGGCGAGTGAGCGGTCATTGACTTTCGACCTAGATATGGCGCTGCTGCAATATAGGGTGCATTCAGATCGCACCTAGCGTGGCTTGATAGGCCACGGCCAGACTTGGCTGCTAACTGAACGCGTTTGTGTAAAACTTCTAGAAGTATTAGGCATGATTGATTTTTGAGGGTACACCGAGTAGCCTATGTGAAATGTAAGATAATTTAAAATGTTACCTTACAACACCAACTTTGGTTGGTTATGGTTATGATTGCTCATCAACCAAAATAAGTAATCTATTTATAGTTCCCACGTGACGTCACAGCGGCCATGATTGCGACACAATTGAGGAGGACCAATCCTAGATCATTGCCAAATACTGTTCAGTTTTAATAAATAAGCCTAATTTAGAACATAAAAAGTAAACATTAGTAATAAAAAAATAAAAAAATACCATACATACCAATTTTATTTGAAAAACAAGCTGGATTTTAAAGAACTAAGAATTTATGTGTTCTACCACAATAGCCTCACAAATGTGGCCGCCACCCGCAAAGATGTGACGTACGTGCAACCTATGAATATTAGAACTGTACTAAAAGTTTGCATGAGTTGCAAAAACGTATATATATATACGCTTTATCTTGTTCAAGAATTCAAATGGAATTCGGGCTATTACACCACGAATCAACGCGTAAAGTGTGTTAATAGCGTCATCGTGGCCAATAATGCACTGAATGACACCAGCCACGGTTGAAAGCAGCCATGTTTACTTACCTCGTCCATGTTTTGTTTTTGGGCTCACGATAACAAACCACTCACGTGTCGACGTTTTGA
This sequence comes from Isoperla grammatica, assembly GCA_945910005.1. Lineage (NCBI taxonomy): Eukaryota > Metazoa > Arthropoda > Insecta > Plecoptera > Perlodidae > Isoperla > Isoperla grammatica. The sequence goes on from OX246738.1 coordinate 65,639,141, forward strand.
CTTTACCGCCTCATTACTTACAAGACGCCATGTTGGACGTCGTATGTAAATGTCGCACTTAACGAAATTTGATTCGGAAACACACTTAGGAAAGTTTTTGCGAGTGCTACTCGGCTCCGGCCTTCGCGTAATTTGTTAATGGGCAGAATGCATAAGTGGTTTTTTTCGCCCCCGAGGAAAAAAACTATTTTGCGACGAAGCTCTTGTGAAGTTTTATTCGTACTTATGATATTGCTACGCATGCGCACGTGAGATAAAAAAACTTTCATTTGACATTAGTTTTTTTCTTCTTCTTCTTCGCTCGGAGCTTCTCTGTAGTCCATATTTCACGTTTTCGTATTCGGTTTCGTTTCTAGAATGTTGTAGGTCAAAATAATAATGATGGTTCATAGAAACCCCTGCTGTTGGGTGCACACCGACTTCAAGTAAACCTCTTCATTTCACTAACTGGGTAAATTAGGGTTAGGGGTGTTAGCATAGTTGGGAAGCAATGTCCGAGGGCTATCAGTAGGTCAGCATTCCCTTTATTACTAAGGAAAACTTCGGATAGATTTAAAGCAGAATTGCCGGTGACCGGTATCGAACCGGAGACCTCCCGAATTAGAGTATCCCGTGTTATCGTTGAGCCACCCCTATCGGTATCGTTAATCATGATCCACTGATACTAGCTAGATAACGTCTTATCGTACGCCGATGATTCATCACTTCACTTCTTTTGTCACCCTGTCTATAATTTACTCGTTCAGTAGGAATGTCGGATTGATTTCCCTTCGCCTCACAGAGCTCTTCTGCTTCTCAGCGGTGGACTAGATGACGTAGCTGCGCTCAACGGCTTATACGGTGGATCGCGTGAGGAAAGATATCGTTTGATCATTATCGCAGGGTGTAAGTGGTGCGTTCAGCGTTAGACACCCTCACACGTAGTTGACAGCATTGCGGTACAGGGCAGTGTGGACATAAGGTGCTCTAAATGCCCAGGACACAGATTCAGTGAATGTAAGTCCGTCGCATTGGGCCCACAGTTGCCATTTTCAGACATGCTGCAGATTACATAAAACATTTTGATTTCACATAAAATTTTATAGTTCGTAACGGACATTTTGATTGAAAGCAGTAACAGTGATTGCAAGAGTAACAACATTTTTCTCTCATTACAGTATTTACATTTTTGAGAAGTCATTTTGTTTATTTATTTATTTATTTAATGTCTATCCTATTCAGTTATAAAAACTCATTTACAAAGGAGGACCTTAAATAAAACTTAGCTATGCAAACAATTAATAGTATGAAATCATAAATAACAATTACATAAAAAACAAAACAAACTACTGAACTATATAAAATACACGGTTTTGCATTCAATAGTTTTGCTCCTCGATTCTGAAGTAGTCCAGAAATTATAAGACCAGCCCCAACTAGCGATCTGGGCTCGAGTGCCAGTTGGGGTTGGGGTTCTACGTTGTTTCCTCTGCTTCCTCTTAGAGACTCCATTACTGATAATTACTTCCTTTAATCCCCTCAAATTAAGACCCGTATTCATAACCGACCTCCAGCCAATAGGAGACCGTGGTTGTCAAGGATTTTGTTTTCTGTATGGAAATTAGCGTGATTATAACAATTACGTTGCAACTATGGGGGGTCTTGTTGGTAGGGGACGACCATGGGTACCGACATTATACTGTATTTCATAACAGTTATTATAATAAAAGACAATATGAAACAAGGGTTACGCCGCGGTGACTTCTATCCACTTTTAACGTTCAATAAATAACATCATAATAATTGCGTGTGACACATCATAATAATTATATGGTCAATTTACAAGGTTTTTTTATTACAACATTTTACATTGTTGCAGTAGAAACTTTGTATACTCGACGTGTTTCAAAATTTCTTTACTCAAACCCTTATGGGCCGTTTACATAAATGACTAGTGATTATTGACTAACCCACTTGACTAAGCCACAGACTTCTTCATTGGCTGGGAGGGAGAATACTGCGCTCTGATTGGCTGTGACTAAGGTTTCTCTTGACTTGACTAAGGAATTGAAATATGTTCAATTTCTTAGTCAAGTCAAGACAAACCTTAGTCACAGCCAATCAGAGCGCAGTATTCTCACTCATAGCCACTGAAAGAAGCCTGTGGCTTAGTCAAGTAGGCTAGTCACTAATCACTAGTCATTTATGTAAACGGCCCATAACTTATCGTATATGTGATTGGTTGATCAGTTCAGAATATGCGGTACTATATCTCAACAGCTACGTTCTCCAACCCTGGCATGTTATTGGGTATGGTCGAGTGGGTGAAACGCCGGCATAGCGACGACAGGGGTGGCTGAACAGTAGGACTCGCGACTAGTCTGGGAGGTAGAGGATTCGGTTTCCACCAACGGCAACCCGAAACTTATAATACGTCTCCGCACCTGTCCCCCAACAATAATATTCTGAATTATTTTTGTTCCTTCATACCTCTTTTATTGTAATTTTGCTATTCGATATTATTAGGGTTGATAAGAGAAAATATACGATTGTAAAACAAACATGCCTAGTACGGTATTCGAACCCACGTCCCTGTATGGCATATACGCTTAGAACCTGCGCCCCAACTGCATGAGTCACCGAGGACGTGCCTAATATCCAGAAGCCGAAGAATATGAGCCCTAAGTCTTCCCTGTCTGTATTAGATAAGAATATATATATAACAATAAATTAGTATAAATTAGTTGGTACGTGGTACATAATTAGTAAGTAGATTACTGCTTCGAGGGTCAGTCTCGGTTAGTTTGCTTAAGTTTAGTTTTGCACGGTTTTGTTGTTTGTTTTGTTTTGTCAGCATTATCGATACTCAAAGTGCTCACAACAGCAACAGCTGCGCTTGTTGTTGTTGTTGTTGTTGTTTTTGTTTTAGTCTTCTGTCGGTCGGTGGAGTAGCTTATCATAATCCGGATGAAATAGTTTGTGTCAAACTGTCACTGTAATTGATCGTATGTGGGTTATATATAAGTCGACATATAGTCCAGCATCAAATGGAATCCTGTGCCATTTCGAGGAAAGAGTATATCACCATTTACCAATGTGTTCATAAGGTTTCACAGTATTTAGCGCACTTTGGTGCCAGAGCGATATCCGCGACTGGGGGCGGGGGCGGTGCCCCCAATTTTGACTACGCATTGCATTGAATATCGCTCAATTACGGCCAAACAGTTGGTCTGACAACGAAAATGATAATTATAAATTATATTTGTGTGTAATTGATAAATATTTCCTTGTCACAATTATTCATGTACGGTACATAGTGCGAAAGTTATCGTCAATTAAGTATAAAATTAATATATTCTCAATATATAAAACCATGGGACAGCCATATATTATCAAAACATTACAAACACATTCATACACGTATAGAAATGTCAGAGTGTTGCCATATCGGTGATTTTTTTTCATAATTTTATCTTCAAGCGATTGGTATTAGTGAAGTATTAAAGACAAGAATGCGTGGGGCTTTTGTGCGCCCGTAAACACAGGTGTAAGGTATAGAAGCATTGGCAATCATAATATTGTACTATTTCGAAAGAAAAGTACACTTATATCTTCGTTTTAGCTTGTAAAATAATAATTTGGATGGTGCCAAGCTCCAAAATTAGGCATTTACAAGTTATACATAACAAACAAAATGGCCGACTCTCATGAGGTTTTGCCTATTTATCTTCACAATCGTGCATTTTTTGGCAAAACTTAATATGACAAAAATTGTTTCTAGTAAAATTCTACACACATATAATACTTTGATATTTTCATAGGAAGTACTACTTACGTACCAATTTATTTTTGTATGTGTGCATCTGAACTCAAATGTACAAAACTTGGCTCCCGTTCGCTTCTTGATGAAGCAACTGTGACCTACGGGAGTGTTCTTAATATCTTCTTTTAAGCTCATCAAATAATAATATTGATGGTGCCAAGCTCCAATGATAGGCGTTTACGTGTTGCATGTGAAAAACAAAATGGCTGTCACTTCAGGTGGTTTTGGCAATTTATCTTCATAACCGTACTATTTATGACAAAATCTAACATGACAAAAAATATTCCTTGTAAAATTCTACATACAATTCATATTCAGGTATTTTCATATGATTTACCATTTACCTACAAATTTAGATTTGTGTATGTTAATCTGTACTCAAATGTACAAGCATTGGCTCCCCTGGGCTACTTGATGAAGCAAGTATGGACTATGAGAGTGGGCTAAATCTCTTCCTTTTAGCTTATAGAATAATAATTTTGATGGTGCGAAACTCAAGTACTAGGCGTTCAAGAGAAACACGTAAAAAAAAAAACATTTGAGTACTAATTAACATGAAGAAATTTTAATTTTTAGGTTAATGGTAAGTCCTATAAAAATATGTTAATATCATATGTGTGTACAATTTTACACGAAATAATTTTTGTCATATTACATTTTGTCATAAAACGTACGGTTATGTCGGTAAATTGGAAAAACTACCTATAGTGGTGGCCATTTTGTATTTTACGTGTAACTCGATAATGCCCCATATTTAAGGTAGGCACCATCACAATTATTACTTTATAAGCTATAAAGAAGAGACTGAGCCCACTCCTATACTTGCTTCATCAAACAACCGACGAATGTACATCTGAATACACCCTATTAGCGGGCATTTTGTTTTTTGCGTGTTTCTCTTGAACGCCTAGTACTTGAGTTTTGCACCATCAAAATTATTATTCTACAAGCTAAAAGGAAGAGATTTAGCCCACTCTCATAGTCCATATACTTGCTTCATCAAGTAGCCCAGGGGAGCCAATGCTTGTACATTTGAGTACAGATTAACATACACAAATCTAAATTTGTAGGTAAATGGTAAATCATATGAAAATACCTGAATATGAATTGTATGTAGAATTTTACAAGGAATATTTTTTGTCATGTTAGATTTTGTCATAAATAGTACGGTTATGAAGATAAATTGCCAAAACCACCTGAAGTGACAGCCATTTTGTTTTTCACATGCAACACGTAAACGCCTATCATTGGAGCTTGGCACCATCAATATTATTATTTGATGAGCTTAAAAGAAGATATTAAGAACACTCCCGTAGGTCACAGTTGCTTCATCAAGAAGCGAACGGGACCCAAGTTTTGTACATTTGAGTTCAGATGCACACATACAAAAATTGAATTTGTACGTAAGTAGTACTTCCTATGCAAATATCCAAGTATCATATGTGTGTAGAATTTTACTAGAAATAATTTTTGTAATATTAAGTTTTGCCAAAAAATGCACGATTGTGAAGATAAATAGGCAAAACCTCATGAGAGTCGGCCATTTTGTTTTTTATGTATAACTTGTAAACGCCTAATTTTGGAGCTTGGCACCATCCAAATTATTATTTTACAAGCTAAAACGAAGATATAAGTGTACTTTTCTTTCGAAATAGTACAATATTATGATTGCCAATGCTTCTATACATTACACCTGTGTTTACGGGCGCACAAAAGCCCCACGCATTCTTGTCTTTAATACTTCACTAATACCAATCGCTTGAAGATAAATTATGAAAAAAAATCACCGATATGGCAACACTCTGACATTTCTATACGTGTATGAATGTGTTTGTAATGTTTTGATAATATATGGTTGTCCCATGGTTTTATATATTGAGAATATGTTAATTTTATACTTAATTGACGATAACTTTCGCACTATGTACCGTACATGACTAATTGTGACAAGGAAATATTTATCAATTACACACAAATATATTTTATAATTATCATTTTCGTTGTCAGACCAACTGTTTGGCCGTAATTGAGCGATATTCAATGCAATGCGTAGTCAAAATTGGGGGCACCGCCCCCGCCCCCAGTCGCGGATATCGCTCTGGCACCAAAGTGCGCTAAATACTGTGAAACCTTATGAACACATTGGTATATGGTGCTATACTCTTTCCTCGAAATTGCACAGGACTATGATTTTCGACACTTTGATGCTGGACATAAGAGATATGGTTGTCAGTGAAAACTATTGTTACGATTCAGCAACTTCGCCACTCATTTAGCGTTAGAATTATGCCACCATTGAGTGTGTTGTAGGATTGAGACCAACGGCTGCGGGTGTCTGTCTTCTGTTTCGTATCGCTCAACATAATCTAGTCGGCTAGTAGCAGAAAGTGAGTGCGTGGACGATGCTTGCGCACGATAGTACGCGTCAGCGATTCGTGCATGGATTTACATTCTGCTACTAGCCAACTGACGTATGTTGACTGTGCAAATATGTAGACAAACTGCCGCTAGCTCTACCCTATACAATACATTTTATGTTTATACTCTCTAAATTGTGTCAATATGGGTGCACGATGTAATACAATAGGCATTGTCGTCCTTTAATGCCAGCATTTATACCTGTTAATTAAGTCAGTGTTCCACGATGCATTCGTGAGAGGGGAGGGGAGGGGAGTGGAGGCGTTGTTGGCGTTACGGGAATTGACTTGTTCCCAGAACGCCGCCGTTCTGTCTGCAGATGAGTAGTTAGTGTTACTCTCCTGTAGGAAGCTCTTCTTATTCCCGTATTGTATCTCGGGTGTCGAATAATCATGCGCCCACGGTGTTGCTGTAAGCCGTAGCGGATTCCCGTTTCATAATTTCAGTTGAAAGAAAACAAGAAATACATTTGTATATGTTGTCTACCCACTCAGTTTCAAGAACTGATTTTCAGTCGGAGACATTAGACTATTAATTGTGTGTTTTGTTGCTACATGACGGCTACAAAGTCACCATTTACATATACCAGTGATATTAAGATTTAAGACAATTTTTCAAGTTACAAATCTCCAGTCCGAGTCGGGAATCAAACCTTGGGCCTTTGTCATGGGAAGCGGGAATAGACCCACTACTCCAACGAGCCACACAATCTGTCCATTGTTCTAGGACACTCGTTCAGCGTTTTGAGTTTTTAATTATTGAGCGAGAAAATTTAGGTGGACTTGATGTCATACGTAAACGGGACGTGGATAATTTTTTTGGAATGGTCCATTCAGGGCTGAGTGAGTGTTTTCGTCGAGCGTAGTGCGTGGTTGTGGGGGGGGGGGGGGGGGGGGTCTCACATTCTTCACCGCCGACCGCTCACCGCCCGAGCCAGAACACAGCTGACGATGCCACGAATCGGGCAAATAATTCACACCCGATGATTTATGCAAAAACTCGGCAAACACGGCCCATCAGTGTCGGCTCTTAGCGGAACACGGGAGTACAATGCGGGTAAACATGTGATGTGGGTAGGGGGGGGGGGGGGGGGGGGGCGGTGACGTCACGCGCCATGGGCGACCGTCCTGCTGCTCGCGGCGCACACTAACACTAAACATGCACACATTACCACTACTTAAAATGTTCGATTCAAATAATAAAATATTAAAATCAGCGATTATTTTGTTCTCAATAAGAACTGTTTTTCTTGGGATGATATTTGTATTACCACAACTTCAGACGTGCCTCGTTCTTATGACGGCTTCAAACTCATCGTTAACATTTACATGAAGTAGGTCCCTATAATTTGTCAATGATTCACATAGAAAACATATTTTATGGTTTTTGTTTGAAGATGAATAATGCCCAAATTTGAACCTTGAAAGCAGGGATCATGCACGCTTTACTAGATCCTCGCTTAATGGACAACGCTCGCTACGTCGCCAAGATAAAACATTCAATGCAGTTATGAAAACCCAAGCTCCAACCGAGAATCGAATCCTAGACCTACTGCATTGTCAATAGTTAAACAGGACCCAAAAGCGACTGTAGTGGTTTTGTCACCGAGTCACAAGTACATTAATTTACAATTCACGCATGTACAAGATTTTGCAAATTCGTGGCGACCTATTAGTCTTCGGGGCCTTCCATGGCTGGACAATTAGAATAATTATAAATATGGAGATTGTCTAAGTTATTCGGTGCTTTACAGTTTACATTATGTATGGTCGTACAAACGGATTCACTGCAGCATTATGACTTGGTTTAGGTCAGGTAACTTCCTTAATCCCCTAGTGGCTTCTGGTGAAGCTGAAAGGGTCCTCAACTCAAACACACGTGTATTATAAAATACGACAAGGCCCACTAAATCGCCGCTAGCCACGCGAGGCCGTTGATACAGATCCAAAGTCGCCATCATGGATCTCACTACAAAAAGCGCATTCACCTATTATTTAAATATATATACCTTATATCGGTAATAAGTAATTACAGTTAAAATATGTGTTTGAATATAAAAGTAGTATGGAAAGACCAATTGTTATTTTGCCTTTTTGGACCATAGTTTGTTTTGCTGAGAAATTCTTTGGTTTCTGTCATTGATTCTCTTCTTTAAATAGCATGAAATGTGTTGGACGGACCTGGTTTTGCAGTTAGACGAGACCTCGCTAGGGGATTTTTAAGACCTTTATGGACTCCATCTGACTCGCTCGCTCATGTATGTATACCTGTAAGAGATGACGACTCACGAACACCATTAAATAGTAAAGCGATGAGTTGTGATTCCGAAAGTTGTCGAAGCGCTATACGAGAAATGTCGACATGCATAATTCCGCAGTCGGCGTTGCTAATGGCTCCGGCAGCACTGGTGCTCGAAATACTAATGAAATCACTTCGGATTGCCGTAACGATCTCGGCGCAGATTTCCTGTTGACGTCACAAAACTGAGTTCGATATTTATCATATGCTGCATTCATATTCCCACTTCTTTTCTTTATTCGATCACTCCAATACTTTGTACCTTAACATTGGTTTTGTTTTGTTTGGCACTCGTATACGATATAAGCCGTACTATCGTGTATTGCCGGCAGTTTAAACACATTACCATCTAATGTGGATGTCTTCATAGGTTATAGTAACCCTCGCTTCCTTAAAGTACGTTTACAAAAATTACTGCTACTACAATATAAAGACATTTGTTTCCAACGCCGAACAATCAATTGTTATTTTGTTTGCGTAAAAGTGGCTTTCCCTGCGTTGATTGATACTGAGAGCATTGATCGATTAAGGTCCAAATTCACCAATCTTTTCAATCGGCCGATTTACTAATTTTGGATTGATTACCATGGTTTAAGCAAACATTACATACATAATGCACGGTGGCTTCTACCGGGTGGCATTTTTGATCTCCGATTAAAAGAAAATCGTCGGATTAAAGTTTGGTGCAACTGGCCCTAAGAATTTAGGCAAAATCTTTCTACTCTGTGTGAATTGGTCAAAGTGTAAATAATAATAATATATCTCATACTTTTTCATGTTAGAAACGTGAAATTGTCATTTTATGCGTCATCGCGGTTGCAGAACTAACTGCGGATGTTTCAGTTGTAACGTCTTCCAGGGCAGAATAGACATTTAAATGTGTGAGCTATATGATCCTCTGTCTGACTGAACAAAGAGCCACCTCAACTCACTCCGTCAACTTGGGTATCTTTAGTAATATAGGGCTGCTTCTTGCACTAGCTTGCCATGTCTTTCTGACGTCACCCAAAAGAGAACGCAAAGATAAGCTCTTGTCAGATGAAACTCACAGTGAACGTTTTTTATTTATTTATACAAATTTAATTATGATCATATCAGAATTCCATGAGATGCTGAACTATCTTCTGCAATGGTTAAGCTGAAGTATTCATTGTTCCCACGTGACGTCACAGCTAATGATTGTGACACAATTGATTAGGACCAATCCTACGAGAGTATCGTAGATCATTGGCAAATACTATTCAAATTTAATAAATAAGCCTTATTTAGAATTTAAAAAGTAAACATAAATAATTTAAAGAAAAACAATATGACAGATACAAATTTTATTTCAAAAACTGGCTGAATTTTTGAAGAAGTAAGAATTTCTGTGTTCTACCACAACAGCCTTCAATTGTTTCTCCATGGCAACAACAAAGTTTGATCACAAATATGGCCGCCACGCACAAAGAAGTGACGTACGTGCAACCTATGAATAGATTCTTGCCTTATTATAATAATTATTATACTTGGATTTCACTTATATTTTGGCAACGACATTAATCGGGGTGACAGGTGGGTGATAATTATATACGCAGGCGAAAAGTCCTTCGTGACACACATAATCCAAGTATTTGAACCATTATTATTACTATTCAAGCCAAGTATTATAATCACCCAGACCATCGCGCAATCGACACTCGTCGCTGCGCATTGTGTTTCAGCCTGGCGTTGTTGAGCGCCCTGTCAGCTGCTTTATAAGTGCCCCCCCTCCCCACCCCTTAACCGCTCCAGGTCTAATTGCGTAATGCACTAATGCACGATCATCGGCTGTTGTATAAAGCGCGCCAGACGTACACACGTGCATTACAGTAAACCAGAATTACGTTGTTTGAATCAACCTTATTTCATGTAGTTATTAGTCTCGTTGTTTGTGTTGGGTAATTTAACCCAGTCAGAAATATTAGCGCCGGCTAGATTCAGACGTGGGGGGTTAAATACGCAGGGGTCGTGTTTACTTTAGCGTTTGAATAATATTTTTAATGACTCACTATTTGTCATGTGTTATTGTTAGTACACACATTTGGGAGACATTATCATTTTACTTCTAACAAACGGCTGTCCTTCAAATATATTACATTTTTTTCAAGTGAGCATTGTTATCGATTGTTTGGCTCTTTATGCTTATATTTAAAAACTTATTATCGATCATTGGTTGAATTCAATGGAATTACGGAAGTGTTTACCAAAGTCTGCGGGTGTACCGTTGTTAGTTTTTGGGCGTTTTGTTCTGGATCGAATACTCTTTTAGGGTATTTAGACAGAACGATGTATTGGTATTTATTTATATTTTGAAAGGGGGTTTCATTTAACAAAACGAGCTTAATCCTAATTTTAGATTTAAATTGTGGATTTTTTTTTCTTTCTAATGGGATTTAAATTTACAAAATCGAAATGTTTTAATTTATTAGATGAGCGTAGCGAAGCGGAGTGAATCTCTCCATACAACTCGATCGGCGCTTTGTCTGTGTGTGTGTGTGTGTGTATGTGTGTGTGTTCGCCAAATTGTGTTCGTCGCGCACAGGTCAAACGGCTTGTCGGATTTGGCTGAAATTTTCGGTCAACACCCGTAAATACTAAACTCGATGCTGTTAACATAACCAGCAAAATTCGTCAGGATGACAACCTACAAAAAATGAATTTCTGAAAAATAAAATTTGTTTATTTATTTAATTAAATTAAAACTTACACACGGATTTTAATTATGTTTCACTTGTAGGTTAACATCAATAGTTTTAACACTTGACAATTGTTTCAAAATTGTAAGTATACCCGTCATGTCATAAAAAAATATTGTTTATTTACAACAATAATTTCTTCATTTTTACAGTGTTCCACTGATATCGTTCGCATTTGCGGATCTTTGCAGTAAGATGCACATAGTAAACACAAAAATAGCGTACAAAATCATACCTTTCTCATTTTTATTTGGAATCTCGATAGCTGTCATAAAAAGGCTACAATGACGTAAGATACCAACCTACAAAAAATGAGTTAATGAAAAACATTTTGTTTTATTAATTTAATCTAATTAAAACTTACACACGGATATAAATTATTTTTTAAATGTAGGTCCACATCAATAGTACCAACACTTGACAATAGTTTCAAAATTGTAGCTTCAACCGCCATGTTATAAAAAAATATTGTTTATTTACGGCTATTAATTTCTTCATTTTTACAGTGTTCCACCGATATGCCTCGCATTTGCGGACCATTGAAGTTAGATGCACATAGTATGCTGCCGAAATGGCTTACGCAGTCAGACCTTTCTCACTATGTATTTGGAATTTTGATAGCTGTCATAGAATGGCCACAATGACGTGTTATGTTTTATGACGTTCACGGCAAACATGCAAAAGTTAACAACGATCTTGGTAGACAAATTAAAAAGCATTTATTATGATTTAAAAGCGGGTTATTGTATGATTAAACAATATTGAATTTTAGATATAGTCTGTATCTACATTAGGAAACTTCCCATACACTGATAGGTTTGATAGTGTTTGAATTAGAGCCTATTGAGTAGACCACGGTCGAATGAAATTATGCGGAAATCCATCAACTTGAAGGTTTTAATTTCTTTAAAGAAAACTTCTTAACGGATTTAAATAATATTTCGTGCATTTATTAGCAACATATCAATAAATAATATATTTAAGTTATAAGGTTGTAACTTGATTCGCCTACTTGTAAAAAAATCATATGTTTATTATAAAGGTATTTTTTTTTTAAAAGAGTAATATGATATGCAAATGATTTATTTGATTTGATACATTGAAATAAATCGCTCATCTGTCAACGCGGAGCGTTTTCCTAGTGTAAACAAAAATTGAAACCTTCCATAAACACCCTGAAAGAAACAGAATAACAAAATGAAAATCACGTATTATAAAATGGGCAGTGATTGTGATGATGTGCAACGAAGAATGGACGAAGCGTCGTCCGTATCTCAGTCCACGTGTTTACCCACACTAAACCATTAAAACCCGTGTTTTAATTGGCTAGCTCGCTGTGGGATGTTTGTCTACTAAGACTTGTTTTCGTATTATTACGCGGGCGTGTTTGTTCAAGGCTGAAGCACCCTTGCCATCAGCGCCACGTCAAGGCTAAACGGATTATTGGCGAACCTTGTTGTTGTATAACTGTCATTGTTTTTCTTGGTAGATCGTGAAGTAGAAATACATGAGCTTTTCCAAAGAAGACGGGGACAGAGTTATTTACTTTCTCTTAGTTATTTTTGTTGTCGTTTTCGTATGTTTGTGTTTTGAACGATCTGAAGACTGACGTTTCCATTTCGTAAAACGTTATCATCTTATTGTTGAACAACTAGGCGTTGGTATAGCAGAGAGGCATACCAAATACCGTAGCAGTCTATTCCTATTAAGGTATTTGGGCATACTATATATTGTGCTTTGTATCCCCAGTAAAAACCTGTCCTAGTGTCCCGGTGTATAATAATTAAAACAAAAACAGATTATTACATATACATATTATATCACATATTTTAATGTTAATCATATCATATACTCGCCATTTTCGATAACATAACTTTCCAGAAATAATGTTATATAATAATAACAATAAAAATAATAATAATAATAATAATAATAATAATAATAATAATAATAATAATAATAATAATAATAATAATAATAATAATAATAATAATAATAAGTCCTGCGTAACCAATGTGCCAAGCTGCTGTGGGACTCACCCATTGTCACGGACAGAGCGGTCGAGGCAAATCGGCCAGACTTGGTTTTGTTTGACAAGAAGGCTAAAACAGCAACCATTATCGACATCGCCGTCCCGCTAGACAACCATGTGATCAACACAGTAGCTGAGAAGAGGCGTAAATACCAACCACTCGCCGTCGAACTCAAGGACATATACAAGCTGAGGTCCGTTGAGATAGTTCCTGTCGTCGTCTCCGTCAACGGTCTGGTCACCGAAGAGTGGTCAGCTGCGAAAGAGAAGCTCCACCTGAAGGACAAGCACGTGCGTGTCATGCAGAAGGCTGCAATCCTCGGCACAACTAATATCGTGCGCAAGGTCCTCAGCCTATGAGCTACATTGTCACCACCATCTTTCAGCCGCCACCCTAGGGTGCACTCTCGCATCGTCTTGGCTGAAGAGGAGCCCGATGGTGCAAATGAGAGAAGAGAAGAAGGGAAATAACATAATAATAATAATAATAATAATAATAATAATAATAATAATAATAATAATAATAATAATAATAATAATAATAATAATAATAATAATAATAATAATAATAATAATAATAATAATTATAATTATAATAATAATAATAATTATAATAATAATAATAATAATAATAGTAATAATAATAATAATAATAATAATAATAATAATAATAATAATAATAATAATAATAATAATAAAAATAATAATAATAATAATAATAATAATAATAATAATAATAATATAATAATAATAATAATAACAATAATAAAAATAATAATAATACTTAAAACAAGAGATATTAATTATAACTTCATAAAATCAATACTAATGGGACATAATTATTGTGAATTTTCAGCCAATAATGTGTGTACTTCGGTTGGCTTACACACCGATTCGTGGATTGAATTCAGAATTAGTTTCGCGGTATATTTCTTGCATTAAACCATTTCAGTTGGCAATGTTATGAACACACTGTTCTTAGTTTCTTAGGTGTGTGATAAGGGAACTTTCAGCTTTCTTGCATCGTGTATCTCAATGCTTGTAGCACTTTAGCTAAGTAAGTCAAGTTATTTATTTATATACTTAAACGTTTGTAAAACAGTCAATAATAGAAACTCGTAACTGATTCGTACAGTGTTGCCGTTGATCACGTTTACATGACTATTCTTTCTTACGATGCACATTATCATGCACAACCTGCAGCAAAATTATGTTTTTCAATGCTCTATAGGATATCTCAAATATGATCACTGCACTGTTCTTCCTTCATGTTTCTTCCAGTTGAATAACATAAGGACTGGTTTGCAACAACAACCCGAGTTGATAGTTCGAAAAGCCTCCGGTAGACGGAGATCAAGTAGATCTTGATGGTTATCGGCGTGATGGACGTGTTGAAGCCTCAAGATGAAGTGGAGGAACCGGAAGCAAAAGTCATTGACCCAAGTCCATCTTCATGCACAAATGTGTGTCTATATCTGTAGCCCATATAGAGAGAGTCTAGCAATTTGCATGCATATAATTCAGTCTGATTAGTAATTTCGATTTGTCAGTTTGAATTGGTTTCGGGCTATGTAGTGTATGTAAATGTGAAAGCTTAATCATGACATGTTCCTCCCTAATACTCGTGACAATTAATTCACTTTGCGCGCGCGGAGCACCAGCTTCAGCATCGTCGGTGATTATTTCCGGGGGGTGTGGGGGGTGTGTGCGTAGGGTAGCAGCCTCCATAACTCACAGGGGGGGTTGATCGAGGAGCGCAAACATGCGAACGTCGGCGTTTCACTTTTATTCGATGAGACTGGCTGGTTCTGTTAATTGACGACCCCGTCACTCGAGGGGTGTAGTGGGGGGGGGGGGGCACTTTGAGACGCCGTATTACTGCAACGTTGTGGAGGACCGTACGGAGCGATCAACACGTATACTCGACGACGTGTATAAATCAAGAGCAGTACAGAAACCTTCATTATCAACACCTCTTCAGGTTAGTTTGTGATATATTTTACGAAAACATAAATTATGACGTCGATCCGTTAAGCGCCCATATAGTTGACTTTTATCCAAATAAAATCAATGTTACTATCTCATTGTGCTTCATGTTATTACCATACAATACACACAATTCTCATATACCAACAATGTGTGCTCGTTTCAAATGTGAATACAAATTCTCGTACGACTGGCAGATCTACCCCGGACCTATTATCCCTCGGCGCCAAATGCGGGTTATATGAGGAGCGAAAGGGTACGTGTTTCGTTTTTCTTGTCGCCTAGGATTAATATCGATAAATTTTAAATTGTGTTTTGGTGTAGGCGCCGGTCCCGGTGGTTTGACAGGCGGTTCACTCACTGGATGCTGCACCTTATCGTATGCACTTTGACCATATCAATAAGATAACTCAAACTTACCACTTTCTGAGACGACAGGTTGAGGAGGTTTCCTCAACGTCGGTGACCGGTGACCGCAAAGAGGGCTATCGCTATTCACTCCTCCTCACTTTTTGTTTATCTCATGCACATCTTTCTTGTAATTCATGCCGGCGGCCCTCACACGGGAGAAAATAGGTCCAGGGTATAGCTATGCTTGTCGCTAGATGCGACAAAGGAACTGACGACATACAGCTAGCGGCTGAGTTTGTCGTCGTTTGAGTGAGTCTTGCGGGATGCATAGACTTACCAACTGGTCGATTGTTAGCTCCATTTAACGTCGTAAACACTAGTCGAAGATCTATGAAAATATTTCGTTTTTGATTAGAAAGAATGGCATTTAAAAATACAAAGCCTGAATGTCATACTTTTGATAGTCCTGTTTGATTTACTCAGAACATCTAGCCTGCCTCAAAACCTCTATTTACAATCATTTCCGAACGATTTATAGGCAACATGAATTTAAACTGAACAATGAATGAATTTGAATTAATTTGAATTGTTCAAAAGCAGCTTCGAAGGTTTGAATATTCTACTTTTTCTTGAGTATTTATTTAACTGTGAATGAGGTTGGGGATTAAAAATACAGTCTTCATAACAGGGAAACCAATTTCAATAAAATATCGTATTTCCTCATTTTACTGAACCTACTCAGAATACGGTAACATTATTTTCCATTTCCTCGAAAAATAATTAACTTGTGCCACCTGCCGTTTCTGAATATCTCTTCTTTCGGGTTCTAAAGATGTCAACGTGAATCCAATTCAACAATTTTGAACAAAGGCAGGTAGAAGTTATGGGAATTAAGCCTGTTCCGTTCCAATTCATATAGTGAATGATGCGTAAGAAAAAATACAATTTAATATAAAACCAATTTTAATCAAATATTCAACCCAATTCAAAAATAATTAACTTCATGCCATCTCCTATTTCTGAATAATCTCTTCATTTGCACGTTCTAAAGATTCTAGAACCGTCCTCGGTAGCTCATGTGGGTGTAGCGCAGGTCCTCAGTGTACGGCACCTATAGGACTGTGGGTTCGAATCCCGCATCATAAGTAATGTATTGTTTGTAATCGTACTTCACCTCCATGTACCACCCCTCATCGTCTCGATCAGATGCCTACAATAACATAGACGTAAGCAACGAGAATGCAATGTGATGTTGCGAGCAGCTTAGAACTGTGCTCTGGTGTAATGAACGCTCGACAATAAGACCTCGTTCTCATTACTAGCGTTTAACGCGGGTTGGTGGGTTACGTGGGTTAATTTCCCCGTGTGAACGATCGCAGGTTGCTACGATGGTTGCACTTTCAACCCGCGTCCGAACTCCGAGTTACTCGCGTTACCGTTGGTACGCTAGTCAGTATAAACACCGCGTGGTCGCCAACCATAGTTCGTCTGAGTACATAACCTCAAAACTTTGTAGTAAATTTGTTGTTGTCCGACGCTAGGCCTACGTGTGTTTACCGCAGTTTGTTTTTAAGTGAATTAATAACGTCTTGATTTTCCGACGAGGAAACGACACTCCTTAGCACAATACTTGGCCAGCCTGAAATTCATACAAAATACGTGTCTTCTACAGCGCTCCATGTGTAAAGGTTGCCAACTACTTAACTTACGACGGTAAAACAGTTCAATTAAAACGCAAGTCGGCAACTCGCGTTCAACCCGAGTTGCTTTGACTCGAGTAATGAGAACGAGGTCTAACGCTTAGAGCGTCAACCCGAGTGCATGTGAACGAGTCATTAGTCAGCCGGCTCTGACGTCATACAATCCTCCAGTATCGGCCCCGACTTGAATCACCAGTCATGCATACATATGGACGGACGGATGGATGGATGGGGGTAGTATGACCTAATGGAGGTCTCTACCCTCTGCGAGGGGTGAGATCGTATACTTGGGGGGGCTGCGTTGTAAGGGTGGCGCGTGTGATGTGTTGAGGTCGGGGAACTAAGATCAGCCCACTGAAGGAACTCATTCTGAGTGGTTTAGTCTAACTGAACTGAACTGGGAAGGGAAGTAGCAACATAAAATACATGCAAAGTAAACTTGTAAATGAAGCTATACACCGGACTGAAAACGTGTAACGTTTATTCGATGTGGTTTTGTAAGAACTCAGGACACAGCAATCTCACAACAATGACTAAGTGTACTGGAAGATGCAACGGGATGATGTCTGCTATCACTGACCGTGACGCCACACGAATATCAAGATGTTATTTTGGTTAGTGTATGTACAAAGTCCTACAGCTGTACAGACAGTTGGCAGCATCGGGATCGTTGGAAATCAGCCCATTCAATGGTACCGATCACGGCCATATAGATAACTTTGTACATTATGTAATTGTATTTGGTGTTGTAATGATCTCTTGTCTAGCATATAACTACATTGCTATATGTCGTGAAATATGCATTATCCAGTCAGCAAGTGGACCTAAAGTTGTGCCTTGTGGTACACCAAACTCAATATTCCTACCTTTGCTAAGAGTTTCATCGATACGAACAAACTGTTCTTTTCCTGTCAAATAGCTTTTAATAAGGTCCAGTGCTAGTCCTCTAATTCCATATTGCTCAAGTTTTTGTATTAGATTTTGGTGGGAGACAGTATCGAATGCTTTAGCAAGATCTAAGTATATGACTAGTGCTTTTTTATTTTTATCAACTACTTTTAATATTTCACTGGTAAGCCTTAAAATTGCGTCTTCTGTGCCGATGTTATTGCGGAAACCAAATTGGTTTGGAGACAATATTTTATGAGTTTCAAGAAAATTATACAATCTATTTTTGATACATTTTTCCATTATTTTTGCAAGATTGCTAATAAGTGAAATTGGTCTATAGTTACTCACTGACTCTTGGTCGCCTTTTTTATGCACTGGTATGATAACCGCATTTTTGAAACCTTTTGGGAAAATACCTGTAGTGAAACTTGTGTTGAAAATGTGTTTTAAAGGCTTTATTATATATAATTTAACTAGTTGTATTGTTGAATCTTTGATTTGATCTATTCCTGGTGCTGCATTACTTTTCAATTCGTCAATACATTGTGCTATTTCACTATCACTCGCTGGTTTTAAAAACACCGTATCTTGTACGCGTATATTTTCATTGTTAAAATGTGCATATTGTTGGGGAACTGTTTTTGACTATATATTCTCGGCCATTTGCCTACCAATATCTGTGAAAAGTCAACAAATGTGTTAGCCACTGTATTAGGATCGTCTTTAGTCTGAATCTTTCCGAGATCAGTGTTAATACACTTAATTTTAACTTTTTTACTAGGTTTATTGGTTATATCATTTATAATATTCCAAACTTCCGTTATATTTTTCGCTTCTGTTATTTGATTCTTATAAAATTAGTTTTTTGTTTGTTTTATCAGATAACATAAATAATTACGATACTGCTTGTATTTCTCCTTCAGTACTAGGTTGTCTGGTTGTTTGAGAGATAATTTACTGAGTTTGTCTCTTGTTCTGATTGATCTAATGAGGCCTGAAGTGATCCATGGCTTAATTTTTTTAAGTTTGTTTGTGTCTGTCTTCTGACTTGTTGCTAAATTTATGTGGTAGCTAAGGATATTTACAAAGTTGTTGGTTGCTATGTTCACGTCATTTTGGTTTAATACTACATTCCAAGTCTCCCCTTCCAAAAATTTGATTAGTTTGTTGTGATTTACCCATTTTCCAACTTGCTGAGATTTTTTTGGATGCATACTATTCTGGCTAGTGTGAGTTGAGTTCCATCCAATCATAATTGGGTAGTGGTAAGTTATGTGAGTTTCGAGAATGGCAGATATATGGTTGTGTTGCTTGGTTCTAATAAATATGTGATCTATACAAGAACTGGAATTGTGTGTGACCCTTGTTGGTTGATTTATGACAGGTAAATATCCACTGGCCAACATAACATTTAAGTATTCAGCCGATTCCTTGTTTTTTGATTGGCTTTCGTCAATGTTGATATTTGTGTCGCCGATTATAATATTATAAGTGCACTTCGGTTTACTAATTACCTGTCCTATTTCCTGAATAAATGATTTTGTGTTTCCATTTGGTGATCTATAGAGTGCCAAAATTGAATATGTGTCTGTTTCTGTAGCTAACTCGATCAATAGGTTATTGGAAAATGTTATTCACTCTACACTCTGTACTTTATAAGATACAAAGCTAGCTTTGTGAATTAAAATTGTGATGCCGTCGTGAGTGGTTAATTTGTTTATTTGGTGAATAGTTTCGTATCCTTCAATTCCGTATTTGTTAGTATCTTGCAATAGTTGGGTTTCTGTGAGTATAATGACGCTAAATATTGTTTTCGTTGCTTCGATCAAAGCCGTAAACTCGTCAAAATGTTTAATGATACCTCGTATGTTCATATGGAAAATTTTCGGTTTATTATTGTTATCAAATACTTTGTTAAGAGTATTAATGTCGTACATTATGTTACGCGGGTTCCCAAACCCGCGTTATCCGACTGGTAGTACATATTATTATTTTTAAAGTTATCAATATTGTCATCGCCATCGTAATCCAATACTAGTTGCATTAATTATAAATATCTATAACCAGTGCTTTTTTTCTAAAATAAAGTTAACCGGTACGTTCGGTATTCGTGGATATGGATCAAACAAGCACCGAGATAATCGACAGTAATAGAAAATTTCACGCAGAGATTGCGGAAATGGATTAAATACGCATTGGTAATATGCATATGCAATACCATAACAACTAAGAAAAAGTGAAAAGTGGATATGGACGAAATAAGTACTAACACGACGATGTAAAAGACAGTTTTTTACTTTGCATCCGACAAAGAGATCTGAACCAAGAGGTAAATCAAAGTGCAATTCTTCCCAGAAATCATTCCAAAGCAAAATGGTCTTTGTGCTTGTGTTGACGGATGGAACAGCCACTATCTCTTCTTTTGTTGTTGTCGTCGTCTTGAGTAAGTTGACGATAACGACGATGATGACAATGACGACGGCGATAATGACACCATTTCTGACTTGTCTCTGAAATTTAGCAAAGAAGAGCAATGTTTAACACTTTTTCTGTCAAACTATTTCAATTTTCTCAAACGGAAGTATTTAAGTTTTGATGTACCTATTTAAATAAGTATTTGTGCAATCTAATGTACTCAACGTTTCGTACATTTAATTGAAAATATTAGTGCTTATATTGATCTTAGCAACGATATTTCGTTTAAAAGAAATTTCTTGTTTAGTTTATATTGTCGTAAAATGACTTCTTCAAAAACAATTTACTGAAATGGGGGGAAACAGATTAATACCCCAAGTACGCAGGCTACTCACTGTTAGCTTACTCATTTAAATACCTTTGTATCGCGACCATTACATGTTTGAGCGTCGCGGGATTGACAATGTAGGGAAAACCTTGTATTTTTTTAGTATCATGTTCATTTCTTATAATACCAGTGCCTAAATCCTTCATACTGGACTATATTATCTTTTAAATAGTTTTTCATGTTTTGTAGATTATTTGTCTGCTAGCATTACCTCAATTTATGTTGCTATATTCTAAAGCAAGACTTACAACAACTCTACAAAATTAAATTTTAGAAATGGGTGCCTGGTCTGCACAAGACGTTTTCAGTATCTAGCACTTTAATTAAATATAAAATGTAGTCACACTTCCAGTTACAGAAGACACTATCGCCCCCTTTTAATGTGGGAGAGACCCTCTTTCACCATGCGGTCGTAGTTATAAAAATAAAGTTACTGCGCGATTATTTTCGTATGATTTGCCAAAGACGTTATATTAATGAACTGATTATGGTGGATGGATAACAACTTTTGTAGCCTCAAAACTAAAGGCTCAAATGAAAGGTTTTACATTTTTTCCCATTTTTATCCGTTCCTTTAATCGTATAACAAATGTTTCTAGGAATTATAAAATACAATATCACTTTTAAACTATTTTATGGAAAACAGTTCTTAAATTGAGGTTAGCCGCCATCTTCAGTTATGATAGCAGTTTCTTATAAGCGGGTGTTACACGGAGAAATAAGAAAAGTAAAAAGCAGAAAGTAAAGAGTAGAGAAAGCGTGTAGTTTACGAGACTTTCTCACAGAAGTTCTCACTTTTTCCCGTAAGCTAGACGCTATTTCTACTATTTACTTTCTGTTCTTTACTTCTCTACATTCTCCGTTTAACACCCGCTTAATGTCTTTGGAAAAAGTCGTAACTAAAGTGATCACACGCCGCAGTTACATCATTTTAATTTTCAGAATTTATCTAGAGGGTCGTGATTAGCTCTATCTAAGGATCCTTAACAGTTATATTAAGATGAATTGTTCACTGTTGTGCATTGTTGTCATTGAAGATCTAGAGGGCCGTGATTAGCTCTATCTACGGGTCCTAGATGAATTCTGATAAAGGTTTATAGAGACGCTGGTTTGCTCCACTGTCCGGCTTACCTCATCGACGCTCTAATATGCCACGTCCTCATGGTGGGTCCACTGGTTGCAACAAACGTTTGTTGTCAGAACTCTGGCTGCTCTTTATATGCACACGCTATATCATTGCATATGGATATCTGTATTAATCCGGTCTATTGTTCTGCCTATAGAGTTTTTCTATCACATTTCAACATGTGATCTGCACTGTCATCACAAGTGCAGTTATTTGCATGGCATGAATTCAAGGTTTGAATCTATTTATTTAGATAATTTTTTTGAGCTCCGTTTGCGTCATTCGTACCTTAGGCAGTATGTCCAACGAGCCTGCGAAACTTCCAATTTCAGTATGTTAAAATTACTCTAAAGCGTTTTTAAATTCCTCTAAATGTATATCAAAATATATCATCCCATATAGATTTAAGTACTCTTTCTTTTAAAAATGTTTTTTGTCCCAATCAATATTTCCGTTTTTCAGGTGTTCTTAATTATCTTTTGTACTATGATGTTGCTGAACACCTTTCTCACCTAATTAAGAACATCTGCAAAACGGAATGATTTAATGTAATAAAACACTCGTTCATAAGAAAGAGCATTGAATTCTGTGTAAGACTATATACCTATATTGATTTACTTTGGGACAGTTAAAAAACCATTTTAAAGCAATTTAACAGACCAAAATTGCACAGCAGGTCTGACAACCACACAGCAAAAAAAGAATTGTCCTTGTAGGGTGGTTTACTACGCAAAGGAATATAGACAATTCTCCCCCCCCCCCCCCCTATTAAGCCAAAAAAAAAAATGAAGGTACATCTAATAGCACAAGACTTAATTCCAAAAATAGCCATGTGGCCGTGTTTTATTTCGGACAAACATTATACATGAACCAATCAAACAAAGATACAACAATGGAGTTGCCTAGCAACACAATGTTTGTCCGCTTGTGATGTCACAGCCCCATCAATTGAGTCTTGTGCTATAGTTGAGACTCACTTTTCTCAACAATTGAATCCTGCACCTCAGTTCCTTTGTTCCGTGGTTCCGTTACACTTCTCGGGTTTGAGATAAGTTAAATGATTATGACTCCAACGTGTCTTAGCTCTCATTTTCCCAGTAAACACATTCTTCTTTTATTGCCAGCTTAAATATCATCATACATTCCCAAAGATGTTGTAACTTGTAACAGTAGCACTATTAGAAGTAACAACATGGCCGTTGTGACGTCACTTGAGTACTCCCTGTATAGTTGAAACCCACCATTCTCCTAACTCTCCTTGTCCTCAACTAAAGTGCTCTGTCGGTTCCCAACAAACACCAGGATAGTCCCACCAGGCGTTCGTATCAGCAACAACCTTCTTCGGTTCTTCAGGGTCATGAAGTCGCTTGCATAAATCGCACCATATGTATCCCGTGTCCACTCTGTAAAACTGCTTCCACCAAAAGTATTTCTGGTACTCCTTAGGATGTTCAGCCAGATAATGTAGATATCGAGCAAGTTCTTTGGGACTTGCAAAGTCTTTGACGTCAATGTACGACAAGGGCGGGGCATAAGTCCTATAGTCGGCTCCACCGTACACGACCGGTACAATGTAATGATTCAAAGCCCTGCTAAACTTTTCGGTGACGTAATCTATACACAAAGAGTTCTCGAACGCGAGGTAGAATTTATAGTTCGTTCCGATCATGTCGTCACATTGTGGATCAGCAGCGGTGCATTTGAGATCTCTTCCATTACCGTATATGTCCACGGAGATGTACTTGGCCAGTTCGTTGACGTAAATAGCTCGTTTGCTTTGAGTAACCGAATTTGAAACTAACCAGCCGACCATCTTGGATTTATTTGCATAGGATTCTGGGATTTGTATTTCATACAGGTGGATCGGTTCACGCCAAACTTCCCAACTCTTCCCGGAATCCGTTCGTTCTTTATTATGGTCAATTATTTGCATGTAAGCGTAGTAGAAATCCGAATCATTTCGATAAGTGGCTGTCCAGTTGAAGAATTTCTTCAGTTTGTAGAATTCGGGATAACTCCCGGGAGATTCTTTCAGATAGAAAATGTACCTCTGCTCCAGACGTCGAACTAGTGGTAAATCGGTTAACGTAAAATTTCCCGTATCGAGCCCATGGAATATCAGCGCGTCGTGATTTTCGTCTGGTATGTCAGACTTGGAATATTGACGATCAAATAATAGACAGTTTTTCACTTTGCATCCGACAAAGAGATCTGAACCAAGAGGTAAACCAAAGTGCAATTTTTCCCAGAAATCATTCCAAAGCAAAACGGTCTTTGTGCTTGAGTTGACGGGTGGAACAGCCACTATCTCTTCTTTTGTTGTGGTCGTCGTCTTGAGTAAGTTGACGATAACGACGATGATGGCAATGACGACGGCGCTAATGACACCATTTCTGACATTGTCCCTGAAATTTAGCAAAGAAGAGCAATGTTTAACACTTTTTCTGTCAAACTATTTCAATTTTTTTAATCGGAACTATTTAAGTTTTGATGTACCTATTTAAATGTGTGATTGTGCAATCTATCAATTTCAACGTCACGTAAATTTAATTGAAAATAGGAGTGCATTAATCTAAGCAACGATAATTCGTTTGAAAGAAATATCTTGTTTAGTTTATATTCTCGTTAAATGACTTCTTCAAAAACAATTAACTGAAATGGGGGGAAACAGATTAATACCCCAAGCTCGCAGGCTACTCCATGTAAGCTTACTCATTTAAATACCTTTGTATCGCGACCATTACATGTTTGAACGGCTTCGGAATTGACAATGTAGGGAAAAACTTGTATTTTGTTAGTATCATGTTCATTTACTATAACACCAGTGACTAAATCCTTCATACTGGACTATATTATCTTTTAAATAGTATTTCATGTTTTGTAGATTATTTGTCTGCTAGCATTACCTCAATTTATGTTGCTATATTCTAAAGCAAGACTTACAACAACTCTACAAAATTAAATTTTAGAAATGGGTGCCTGGTCTGCACAGGACGTTTTCAGTATCTAGCACTTTAATTAAATATAAAATGTAGTCACACTTCCAGTTACAGAAGACACTATCGCCGCCTTTTAATGTGGGAGAGACCCTCTTTCACCATGCGGTCGTAATTATAAAAATAAAGTTACTGCGCGATTATTTTCGTATGATTTGCCAAAGACGTTATATTAATGAACTGATTATGGTGGATGGATAACAACTTTTGTAGCCTCAAAACTAAAGGCTCAAATGAAAGGTTTTACATTTTTTCCCATTTTTATCCGTTCCTTTAATCGTATAACAAATGTTTCTAGGAATTATAAAATACAATATCACTTTTAAACTATTTTATGGAAAACAGTTCTTAAATTGAGGTTAGCCGCCATCTTCAGTTATGATAGCAGTTTCTTATAAGCGGGTGTTACACGGAGAAATAAGAAAAGTAAAAAGCAGAAAGTAAAGAGTAGAGAAAGCGTGTAGTTTACGAGACTTTCTCACAGAAGTTCTAACTTTTTCCCGTAAGCTAGACGCTATTTCTACTATTTACTTTCTGTTCTTTACTTCTCTACATTCTCCGTTTAACACCCGCTTAATGTCTTTGGAAAAAGTGGTAACTTAAGTGATCACACGCCGCAGTAACATCATTTTAATTTTGAGAATTTATCTAGAGGGTCGTGATTAGCTCTATCTACGGGTCCTAGATGAATTCTGATAAAGGTTTATAGAGACGCTGGTTTGCTCCACTGTCCGGCTTACCTCATCGACGCTCTAATATGCCACGTCCTCATAGTCGGTCCACTGGTTGCAACAAACGTTTGTTTTCAGAACTCTGGCTGCTCTTTATATGCACACGCTATATCATTGCATATGGATATCTGTAATAATCCGGTCTATTGTTCTGCACATAGAGTTTTTCTATCACATTTCAACATGTGATCTGCACTGTCATCACAAGTGCAGTTATTTGCATGGCATGAATTCAAGGTTTGAATCTATTTATTTAGATAATTTTTTTGAGCTCCGTTTGCGTCATTCGTACCTTAGGCAGTATGTCCAACGAGCCTGCGAAACTCCCAATTTCAGTATGTTAAAATTACTCTAAAGCGTTTTTAAATTCCTCTAAATGTATATCAAAATATATCATCCCATATAGATTTAAGTACTCTTTCTTTTAAAAATGTTTTTTGTCCCAATCAATATTTCCGTTTTTCAGGTGTTCTTAATTATCTTTTGTACTATGATGTTGCTGGACATCTTTCTCACCTAATTAAGAACATCTGCAAAACGGAATCATTTAATGTTATAAAACACTCGTTCATAAGAAGAAACATTGAATTCTGTGTAAGACTATATACCTATATTGATTTACTTTGGGACAGTTAAAAAACCATTTTAAAGCAATTTAACAGACCAAAATTGCACAGCAGGTCTGACAACCACACAGCAAAAAAAGAATTGTCCTTGTAGGATGGTTTACTACGCAAAAGAATATAGAAAATTCCCCCCCCCCCCCCCCCATTTAAGCCAAAAAAAAATGAAGGGACGTCTAATAGCACAAGACTTAATTCCAAAAATAGCCATGTGGCCGTGTTTTATTTCGGACAAACATTATACATGAACCAATCAAACAAAGATACAACAATGGAGTTGCCTAGCAACACAATGTTTGTCCGCTTGTGATGTCACAGCCCCATCAATTGAGTCTTGTGCTATAGTTGAGACTCACTTTTCTCAACAATTGAATCCTGCACCTCAGTTCCTTTGTTCCGTGGTTCCGTTACACTTCTCGGGTTTGAGATAAGTTAAATGATTATGACTCCAACGTGTCTTAGCTCTCATTTTCCCAGTAAACACATTCTTCTTTTATTGCCAGCTTAAATATCATCATACATTCCCAAAGATGTTGTAACTTGTAACAGTAGCACTATTAGAAGTAACAACATGGCCGTTGTGACGTCACTTGAGTACTCCCTGTATAGTTGAAACCCACCATTCTCCTAACTCTCCTTGTCCTCAACTAAAGTGCTCTGTCGGTTCCCAACAAACACCAGGATAGTCCCACCAGGCGTTCGTATCAGCAACAACCTTCTTCGGTTCTTCAGGGTCATGAAGTCGCTTGCATAAATCGCACCATATGTATCCCGTGTCCACTCTGTAAAACTGCTTCCACCAAAAGTATTTCTGGTACTCCTTAGGATGTTCAGCCAGATAATGTAGATATCGAGCAAGTTCTTTGGGACTTGCAAAGTCTTTGACGTCAATGTACGACAAGGGCGGGGCATAAGTCCTATAGTCGGCTCCACCGTACACGACCGGTACAATGTAATGATTCAAAGCCCTGCTAAACTTTTCGGTGACGTAATCTATACACAAAGAGTTCTCGAACGCGAGGTAGAATTTATAGTTCGTTCCGATCATGTCGTCACATTGTGGATCAGCAGCGGTGCATTTGAGATCTCTTCCATTACCGTATATGTCCACGGAGATGTACTTGGCCAGTTCGTTGACGTAAATAGCTCGTTTGCTTTGAGTAACCGAATTTGAAACTAACCAGCCGACCATCTTGGATTTATTTGCATAGGATTCTGGGATTTGTATTTCATACAGGTGGATCGGTTCACGCCAAACTTCCCAACTCTTCCCGGAATCCGTTCGTTCTTTATTATGGTCAATTATTTGCATGTAAGCGTAGTAGAAATCCGAATCATTTCGATAAGTGGCTGTCCAGTTGAAGAATTTCTTCAGTTTGTAGAATTCGGGATAACTCCCGGGAGATTCTTTCAGATAGAAAATGTACCTCTGCTCCAGACGTCGAACTAGTGGTAAATCGGTTAACGTAAAATTTCCCGTATCGAGCCCATGGAATATCAGCGCGTCGTGATTTTCGTCTGGTATGTCAGACTTGGAATATTGACGATCAAATAATAGACAGTTTTTCACTTTGCATCCGACAAAGAGATCTGAACCAAGAGGTAAACCAAAGTGCAATTTTTCCCAGAAATCATTCCAAAGCAAAACGGTCTTTGTGCTTGAGTTGACGGGTGGAACAGCCACTATCTCTTCTTTTGTTGTGGTCGTCGTCTTGAGTAAGTTGACGATAACGACGATGATGGCAATGACGACGGCGCTAATGACACCATTTCTGACATTGTCCCTGAAATTTAGCAAAGAAGAGCAATGTTTAACACTTTTTCTGTCAAACTATTTCAATTTTTTTAATCGGAACTATTTAAGTTTTGATGTACCTATTTAAATGTGTGATTGTGCAATCTATCAATTTCAACGTCACGTACATTTAATTGAAAATAGGAGTGCATTAATCTAAGCAACGATAATTCGTTTGAAAGAAATATCTTGTTTAGTTTATATTCTCGTTAAATGACTTCTTCAAAAACAATTAACTGAAATGGGGGGAAACAGATTAATACCCCAAGCTCGCAGGCTACTCCATGTAAGCTTACTCATTTAAATACCTTTGTATCGCAACCATTACATGTTTGAACGGCTTCGGAATTGACAATGTAGGGAAAAACTTGTATTTTGTTAGTATCATGTTCATTTACTATAACACCAGTGACTAAATCCTTCATACTGGACTATATTATCTTTTAAATAGTATTTCATGTTTTGTAGATTATTTGTCTGCTAGCATTACCTCAATTTATGTTGCTATATTCTAAAGCAAGACTTACAACAACTCTACAAAATTAAATTTTAGAAATGGGTGCCTGGTCTGCACAGGACGTTTTCAGTATCTAGCACTTTAATTAAATATAAAATGTAGTCACACTTCCAGTTACAGAAGACACTATCGCCGCCTTTTAATGTGGGAGAGACCCTCTTTCACCATGCGGTCGTAATTATAAAAATAAAGTTACTGCGCGATTATTTTCGTATGATTTGCCAAAGACGTTATATTAATGAACTGATTATGGTGGATGGATAACAACTTTTGTAGCCTCAAAACTAAAGGCTCAAATGAAAGGTTTTACATTTTTTCCCATTTTTATCCGTTCCTTTAATCGTATAACAAATGTTTCTAGGAATTATAAAATACAATATCACTTTTAAACTATTTTATGGAAAACAGTTCTTAAATTGAGGTTAGCCGCCATCTTCAGTTATGATAGCAGTTTCTTATAAGCGGGTGTTACACGGAGAAATAAGAAAAGTAAAAAGCAGAAAGTAAAGAGTAGAGAAAGCGTGTAGTTTACGAGACTTTCTCACAGAAGTTCTAACTTTTTCCCGTAAGCTAGACGCTATTTCTACTATTTACTTTCTGTTCTTTACTTCTCTACATTCTCCGTTTAACACCCGCTTAATGTCTTTGGAAAAAGTGGTAACTTAAGTGATCACACGCCGCAGTAACATCATTTTAATTTTGAGAATTTATCTAGAGGGTCGTGATTAGCTCTATCTACGGGTCCTAGATGAATTCTGATAAAGGTTTATAGAGACGCTGGTTTGCTCCACTGTCCGGCTTACCTCATCGACGCTCTAATATGCCACGTCCTCATAGTCGGTCCACTGGTTGCAACAAACGTTTGTTTTCAGAACTCTGGCTGCTCTTTATATGCACACGCTATATCATTGCATATGGATATCTGTAATAATCCGGTCTATTGTTCTGCACATAGAGTTTTTCTATCACATTTCAACATGTGATCTGCACTGTCATCACAAGTGCAGTTATTTGCATGGCATGAATTCAAGGTTTGAATCTATTTATTTAGATAATTTTTTTGAGCTCCGTTTGCGTCATTCGTACCTTAGGCAGTATGTCCAACGAGCCTGCGAAACTCCCAATTTCAGTATGTTAAAATTACTCTAAAGCGTTTTTAAATTCCTCTAAATGTATATCAAAATATATCATCCCATATAGATTTAAGTACTCTTTCTTTTAAAAATGTTTTTTGTCCCAATCAATATTTCCGTTTTTCAGGTGTTCTTAATTATCTTTTGTACTATGATGTTGCTGGACATCTTTCTCACCTAATTAAGAACATCTGCAAAACGGAATCATTTAATGTTATAAAACACTCGTTCATAAGAAGAAACATTGAATTCTGTGTAAGACTATATACCTATATTGATTTACTTTGGGACAGTTAAAAAACCATTTTAAAGCAATTTAACAGACCAAAATTGCACAGCAGGTCTGACAACCACACAGCAAAAAAAGAATTGTCCTTGTAGGATGGTTTACTACGCAAAAGAATATAGAAAATTCCCCCCCCCCCCCCCCATTTAAGCCAAAAAAAAATGAAGGGACGTCTAATAGCACAAGACTTAATTCCAAAAATAGCCATGTGGCCGTGTTTTATTTCGGA
The DNA here is from genome assembly GCA_945910005.1 of Isoperla grammatica. Taxonomy (NCBI): domain Eukaryota; kingdom Metazoa; phylum Arthropoda; class Insecta; order Plecoptera; family Perlodidae; genus Isoperla; species Isoperla grammatica. Next base: position 65,669,575 of record OX246738.1, read on the forward strand.
CAAACATTATACATGAACCAATCAAAGAAAGATACAACAATGGAGTTGCCTAGCAACACAATGTTTGTCCGCTTGTGATGTCACAGCCCCCTCAATTGAGTATTGTGCTATAGTTGAGACTCACTCTTCTCAACAATTTGAATCCTGCACCTCAGTTCCTTTGTTCCGTGGTTCCGTTACACTTCTCGGGTTTGAGATAAGTTAAATGATTATGACTCCAACGTGTCTTAACTCTCATATTCCCAGTAAACGCATTCGTCTTTTATTGACAGCTTAAATATCATCATACATTCCCAAAGATGTTGTAACTTGTAATATAGTCCTCCCAACGAATCTATTATCATGCTTTCATCACAGGCCATGTCCAGAATGGCAACTTAACTTGTCATTCCTCCGTGTGCTTGATGGAATATTGCGTCGGATTGTTCGCAGTTCGTGAGTTGGCCAACTTGTCCGATGTTGATAAATGGTAATTCTCTCATTTGTGTAAGTTGCTATTAATAATATTACACGATGAATATTTTTAAAAATTAAATACAAAGATAAGTTTGTAGTAACAAAACCAATCAGTCGTGTTTGAAGAGAAGTGATTATTGAAAATAGATCACGGGAACCCAGCCATTCACAGCTTTCGATACCAAGAAATGGCGGCAACGCCGGTGTTTAAACGACTTTATTTCATAAACTAAAGTAGGACGGACTATACCTTTACAGTTTAGACCTACCTCTAGAACATAGTGGAATATTAGAATAAATACTTGCTGTGAGTATAGTTACTCTATGGATCTATACTCAGTAAAGTGTGAATTTGTATACATTTTGACAGGCTTCAATAAAAACACCGTCACGAAGCCAACCACTCACTTGCCGCCATCTTGCCGCCATCTTTGTTGCTATGGAATTGTTTTATTACATGCTAGTTTCCATAAGAAGAACAAACTCCATAGCAACCATAAACAAATCACATACTTAACTTGACTGTGCAAGTGCAAAAGCCTTTAAACTTAAGATACATTTCTCAATTTCAAATTAACGATAATTTCCACCTTTGAGCGATTCGAAGTTCTAAACTCAGCTTGTTTCTTAAAAGTAACTTTGATACGCGATATTGTCAGAGGATGTTAGTTATTTCAAAGTGTGTTTTTATAACAATGTGACTGATTGTGTGTTTTCCTTACAGGTAAGTCACTGTGACTATCAAGCATTTCCCGTGAGCTGCTTAACTCTATAGTAAGCGGGTAAGTGGGCCCCACTCCAGCCGACCCAACCTAGCCCATTTGTCCAGCATCAAACTTAATTCTGAATTTTAGTGACACACAGCTTTTAAATTTGCAAATCGTGGGATACTTTCAATTCAACTACTTCATTGCTCTTCGCCTATTGTTATCTGATCGGGATGATCGTCAAAGCAATCGTGCAAATAAAAACAACTTGACCGATTACAATGCAAATAGCGACATGACGATTTGCTGTGTGCAGTTGCATAAGAGCTAACTAAGTTAACTCTCAAGATTTTGCGATTGCTATCCCGATACCGACAATATTGAGCAAACTGGTTACAGTGTTAGTACCTTTTACATGCGATATTAGACATCTTTGAACACTGTGCCATAGAAGTTTTTCAACAGTGAGTTTATTTCATTGGTTATGAAAAGTCCCTTCTTGTTCATCTGTTGATAAAAGCTATAGTTGCTAAAGAGACTTTCATCCCTCAACGTCAGTAGAACAAGATTAAAACAACCGTGTTAATGTGTTTGTGTTCCTAATTATTTCTTGACTCTGCTCCTCTGAAGGTAATGTCTGTCAGCAACATGACGCGCGGTAGAAACGACTCCATCTGGTTCCGTCAGCGCTCTCGGGTGTCTGTAAGAAGTCAAAGCAGAGCTCAAAGGAGTAAACCAACCCTGCTAATTGGAGTGGTCAAATGAAAGGGAAGTCGCCGCGTAATCGAATCACGTGAGGTCACTGGGCGTCGCGACGTCACGCGGTGGACACACGCGGCGTCAAGACGCCATCACAATCAATTATCTTCGTGGTGCACGGCCAAAATACTTCGACCCGTATAATAACATTTCCCTCGTAAACTTATCACATTTGTAATCATTTTAAGTGGATTTTATCGTAACCAAAAAAAATAATGTTAGGCGTATGATTAAATTACGCTGAACCGTGGCAATAAATTTTATGAAAATGTTAAAATTACAACTTGCTTTGAAGTAAGGTAGAGGTTGAAATGTCGCCTGATCGAAACTTGGCGTGGTTGAATTGTAAACCTCAGGACCCGGCAAACATTCTAAAAATAGCCTCGCGTTGTCTGTAGCCTATTGCGTGTTCCCTACGTAGGCTCGCTTTCTCCCTATACGAACTATCTAGACCGCTAGACTTCCCAAACACAGCGCACAGTAATTAGTATTTAATTGACTTAAATTTATCTTAATGCACGGTGATATGCAAAGTTGATAATGATGTTCGTTAATTAACATCTCGGCTTACGCCCGCTCACGTAACCCCCTACAAATTACGGTCGTTAATTGGGCAAAGCAGCGTGTAAAGCTTCCGTTAAATTCTGTTGTTGCGCTGCTTGAAACCAACGTGTGTGAGGTGGACATGTGTGGGGTGGGGTGTGAAGGAAGACGGCCTGATATTATGATAGATGAGGGGGGTGGAGAGGGGGCGGGGGGAGGGGACACAACACCTGTGCTGCGCCTGGATACCCTGCAACCACCGTCACGTCGCATTTTAACGCCCGCCCTAGCACTCGATTCAATATCTGCCGAGTAACAATTGTATTATTATAATTATCATTTATGCATTATTAATTATACTTAATGGACCCAGCCATGAAATGGAACCACACCTCTAAGGTTAATGAATAAAGTTTACACGTTTAAAAAGAACATGGAATGATGTGCAATTCCCAATTGTACACGCGTAATAATATGTGTGCAATTCCCACGAGTGCGGTTTTTATAAGCTCCGGGATTCAGTGATCGCCCTATTTATGATTATTTGTATTAATTTTATATCATTGTCCCTTTTTTCGCTTTCTTTTTATATTAATTTCGTAGTCATGAATTATGTTATGCCGAATAAGGTCATTAAATTATAGTCTTATATTTGTCAGGATACAAAAGAAGGAAAATAACATTTATATTCATTCAACGTCATTTTATTCAACTTAAAAATCATGTAAACATAATGTGTGCAGTAACCATGTCGGATAAGAACGAGTTCTGAAGAGTTGTTCAAGTAAATAGTTATTTTCCCCTTTATCATTGCTACTGAACAGCGATACAGCATTGTTGCAAGAAAGATAATATTACGTTATATCTTAAATATTTAAGTTATCTTCGAAGAGGGGAATTTAATAGACAAGACAACACAACGAACATTATCCCTTCCTCATTTCTCCTCCATATGTCCATCAATAGGTCCGTGGTAGCTCTGCCTGTCGTAAAGGGCTGAGTATACTCGAGTCAACAATACGGTCTTGTTGCAACACCCCTCATATCCCGAGGTGTACGATCACACCCCTAACTGGACCGAGGCCGCTCGCAGGGTGATAAGGTCTACTTACCGCTAACCCACCAACCACCGTGTCCCGAGGTGTACGATCACACCCCTAACAGGACCGAGGCCGCTCGGAGGGGGATAAGGTCTACTTATCGCTAACCCGCCAACCTCTGTGTCCCAACTGTTTCACCATGTTAGTGAGGGCCGCCTGTAAAATGCTTACCAAGATGATGGATCACCGGGTTGAATTGAATACATTATTCATCTCGATTCTTGCATTTTTTATTACAAACACATAAATTGTCGTTAGCCGTATACACCGTTCTTGTCAACAGTATTTTCGAAGGTACATAAATATACATTTGTATTTAGAAGGTGGGTTGCCGCATGTTTATTTTATCATATTAATTCTACCATGAATCATCGATTAACTTATGGTTGTAAAGTTCGACTACGGACCGTTGACATTATAACGATTTTCAGTAACATCTCAAGAACCCTATCCAACGTTGAACATGAGTAAAGTGGGTTCAAGGTGGTATCGTAAGAACTGAAATATAATGAACAATGTTTGTAATGTTGTTATGAACGTGGTTCCGGTTGTCATATTGGTTTATAACGTTGGAATGCATTAATCCAAAAGTTTCGACTCTACTTATAAACACAATTATTATCTGATAATGGTTTACCATTCACTCATTATCTTTTAGCGGTCGCCTTGAGACGCACACACGCACAAAGCGCCGCGCTGCCTGCGTGTGCGTCATGCATCAACATATTGTGATACTAACATATGCTGTCTATCGACAGTTGTGACCGGCCAGCGCTCTATACCCGGTTATCTATGTGACCTGTCTGTCCCTTGTTTTCCCGAAATACGTTTTCGTGCCTCCGCAGCCAAACTAGGGCTTATCGCTATTTTTGTATATTTTGTTTTCAGTGGTCGTGTTTTATTTAAAACCCAATCTGATTCAATTTAGGGTTTGCCTTCATTCTTTTTTGTTGTTTTATTTACGATGCCCGATTCTGTCACGTACACATTTTTACTATTTTATCTTGATGTTATTGCTGCGCGATCTTTCTCTTTCCATCTTTGGCGGTTGCGGCAGCGCGGTTGGCATTCTGCGCGTATACCACGCACACGCACGCGCACACACACACGCACACGCACACGCACACGCACACACACACGCACACGCACACGCACACGCACACGCACACGCACACGCACACGCACACGCACACGCACACGCACAACCTAATGGCGGAACCTTCTCGTTGTCTTATTTGCAACTAGATGTAGCCCCTGTAATCCACCCGGTATAGTTCTGAAAAAATTAAGTATAAATAAACTAAAAAGCGGCATTCAAAATGTGTTTACAAACACAAAAGGTTCGCACTTGAACACGGGGAGAAGATCCCAGGTCTCCCAAAATGTGATGCCTTTTTACAGCATGGTTTTTGTTTTCTTTTTTTTTTCTTTATTTACTTGTTTGTTTGGAAAGTCCTATTTTACCGCTTTAATTTGAATCCATCGACGTGTATTGACACGTCCCTGTCGCATTGGACTCAGTTCATCGAGTTCTTCTTGCGACTTGTAGTATATTTTATATTTCATGCGTCGTCCCCAATGGAGTGGAACTCCGTCTTTACTCTGGGCAAGTTTTGGAACTCACTTTTCATTCTTATACCTTCACAATCGATCTACAGACTATTATGTCATCCAATGAAATCAGCCGTCGTAGCCAACGCACTCTTGTAGACTTCAGGCACCGCGCCTTCAGTGCCCGAAGTCTACGATATAGTGCGTTTGTCGTCACTGAGTACATGATACGTACGTGTATTGTATTGGTTAATTTTGTATTTCTTTATTTTCTTTACTGCTTATTTTATTCGTCAGTTTTATTTATACTTAATTTGTTTGCTTCGAAACACATATTTTACAGAATAAATTAAAATTAATATGTTACGTTCTATGTGTACAATTATCTTCTCTTCCAATGTCCGTATACATACATGATGTTTTGTGGAGCTTATGTCAAAGACAGTGTTTCGAATGTGACTGAAATGACTGTGTGCAAAGCTCCGGTACAGAAAGAGTCTCCACGAACCCCGGCTGATACATTTGCAGTCTACAACGGCGTAATAACCATCGTTCGTCGGCGAACATCCCCAACTTGAATAATCTTTTCCGTGGGACCGAATGCTATAGTCTGCGGATGCCACAACGGATTTCCTCCGCGTTCTTTTATTTTCCTCCAAAGAAACGAGTAAATTGCAAGTGGTGATTACTTTATTTTAACTATGACTTTAAAGTTCCACAAGAAATCCTAACTTTATATCAATTGTCTATTGATAAAATATATTTCGTTTTTAAGAATTTCTTATAGGGTACTGTAGCAACAATAATTCAACAAGATGCAATCTGAACTAACCATGGTTATAGCAAAATCACGCTCTCACCAAACTGTGTAATGTTTCTGCAGTCTTCTATAATTACATATGCCTACTTGATACTTGTTATATATGAAAAGAAGCAAATGAACGAAGCAATTTATTAAGTTAATATCCATTATCGTTATGCATTCATTGTTAATAAATTGCTATGTTTATATCGTGTTTGTAGGATATCCCATCTCGCGAGCCATTAGATTGGTCAAAATATTGTTTGCTAAAAAAATGTTTAAAAAACCTTCACTTACTGTATAGTACAAAACACTGGAGTATTGATTATTGTATTGATTTTGTTGATTTCGCTCTTTTTCGGTGGAGAAAAGTATGGATATTGCTGATGGTGCACGTGCAATTTGACTTCAGAGATTGTATTGGTCTAGTACAATAACGATTTATTTTATTGTTTGCCACTTTTCTTCTGTGTTAGTTTTAAAGTGAAAAACGTATATAATGCAGTGTTCATATCTCTTGAAGAGAATTGAAACGCGTCGATGTGTTTTCAATGTAGTCCCATTCACAAACCGTGAAGTCCAGTAAAACGCTCGCACGCTTTGTTTCAGCCGACGAGAATTGAAAGGCTATCGTGTTTTATTCATACATATCTTGGACGGGCGCAAAGCGGCAACATGGCTACATAACGCAAAGCGGCAACATTGCAACCGAGACTACATCGTCTTTTCTATTTGTTGTTTTTCTGTCGGAAATTTCAATTAATTAACTGTTTGTTTTTTAATTTAATTAAGGTTTGATGACATAAAAGCACTAACCTCTTCTGGAAGCATGATCTAAAGGCGAGTGAATGCTGGTGAAGGACTAACTTTATTTGGCTTCATGAATAAGTAAACTCAGTGCTTTGGCAACGACACAAATTTGAATTAAAAAATAACAAGTTTTCAATTTTTAATCAGAGAACTAAAATGCGATTGTGAATTGAAATGTCTGCAACACGACTAGCATAGAATGAGCGGGGGCGCTCACCAACAATGTTGCAAACCTGTTGGGATTATTAGACCATGCGCAGTTTGTAGCTTGTAGTCACTGGTGTAAATGTATAAACACCTCACTTGACAGATAGTGACAATGTTTATAGTGACATGCGTGGCCCATCTCTGCATACCTATATGTTACACGACGAGTCGCGACAAAATGGCCCGTGGCGTTGACAGACAGAGTATATTCCTCGCAGAAGCACAATTGGCTGGCATTCTAGCAGCCACATCAATATTCCAACTCTCGGATTGAAGATTCTCTACATTTTCGTTGTTCTGAATAGAGTTCCGAGATTTAATTTCCTGGATTGCTCAGAATTGTCTTATCCCCCTGAAAGTCAGCGATAACCGTATTGTTTGGCAATAGCTTCACTCGGCCATTGGTTCCAGTTGTGCAGTTCTGCGTTGTTTTAATCACTATACCTTGTACTTGTAGTAGAGTTGCGGCTGCAACTCACTCTATAGGGACTTAAAACTGTGTACGGCTGGATCACAGTTCACTACAGCCAGTTCAATGTTAGTTTAGGACCGTTGTGGGTCATCGATGTACAGATTCAATATGTCATCTGACGGTAAAAAACCAGGACCTCCCTCTTGGTTTGGATTTTGTTGTTTTAAAATATTCCTTAACCATCCATGTTCATGTTATTTCTAATACGATGTGCACGTTGTATATATTGATGAATACAAGCAAATCGTCTATAATGAAGAGCATAGTAATACAAATATTAATAATAATGGCAAGTATTATTATGAACAGCGAGAAATGTGTTTTTCAATTTTTTCTCACATTTTCATTGCTCCTAATAAACATTATTAATTAAAAAAACACTCTAGTCTTTCTTTGGCCTATAACGTTTAGAATATTTACATTTATAAACGGTTACGATGATGTTTTTCGAACGAGCAGTAGATTGTTTATCTTGGTCAAACCTTTTGCGAGCCGACGGCGTTAAGTTATCATCATCAGCTAAAATATGATCTCACATTTTATGTTCCTCGAAACACATCAAAATGTCTAACCATTTGATGATAACATTAGACATCTCGTTTTAGATTAGTCTTGTTTGGAACAATTCGCTTCATTTGATTAATTAGGCAAACCGACAACGTTACTACTTAGATTTCGAAGCAGCTTACATTCAACTAAAACAATGTTCTCACAGAACAACACAACTACAATATTCGGTTTGAAATTAGATTATATCTCAGCCACTACAAGAAATTCGCAGTGCTTGAAGTAACCTAATAATTATTCATACAATACTATTACCAATGAAAATACGATTACAAATTAAGGATTATTTGAGTGGGGCCACGAAGACTCTGTTTATTTCCAGACCATTAATTTAATATGGGGGTAGTTGTGATAGTCTTAATTTTCTAAAATATTCAGCAGTTGCAACAAGAATGTTGAATAATTGAAATATTTTACTTGATGTGGAAGACTCAACATGATATGTAGGCCTATTGGGTCAAATTGTTTTCGGATTATTTCAGATTGGTCTGATTCAGACGTGGTTCGCACCTTTACCTGTAATGACATGCACAATTGAATATCCCCTCTTGTATAGTTCCTCAAACCGTTGCATTTCCGTGACGATTCTCATCTCGCTCGTCTGTGTTAACACTTGTGATTGACGAGCGGCTTGCGTGGCCTAGGTCGAAGACAGACGTTGTCCCATACACACTCGGTTGTCCACCTCGCCCAACACACGTGGACAGCAATGGTGTCAATATACATTACACGATAACAATAAGATGGATTGAGTGAAAGGGTTTTTTTCAACGCTCTTTGGGCCTATTCCTAGATATGACACGCGTAATTTAATACTGTAGTCGAACAATTCCTCTGTCACACATGTAGTACAGTAAAATAAAATACGTAATAGGGAACACGCGTATGAAAATTGTAATCGATTTTTTAATACCTTGTCTCTCATTTAATAGTTTTGTGTCTTTGAATTTTAAAAAAAGGACCAGTCTATGCCTCAAAATAATTGGTTTAGTAGCGATAAATAAAAGGGCGCGAAAAACGAGCCGCCGCCATGTAGAGTGGATTTGACGTCATGGTTTTGTTCTTTGTACGCTCACCGCCTCAGCGATTGGTCTGTTACGCCACGTCTACAGAATCATTGCATCACAGCCACCTGTACGCGTTTCAGATCCCCGAGTTTAAACTTCAATTAATGCGACCACTTTAAACCTATTTAAAAATTTCTTTTTTACTTAAGACTTGCATTAATATACTTTTTGTATCTGATACTATTAAACTAAGTGTTTGGTTTAACAAAAAAATCGTACGCGTGTTGCCTATTTAGTCGTTTCTTTGGTTTAAAAGAAGCGTAAGAGAGAGAGAGAGAGATTGATTGATTGATTGATTAATGTCTTTATTGATGGCGGGATTAATGCCTGTTAGGCATTTTCTTCTATCCAACTATTTTTAAATACATGAATATAGACTTAGGCACAACATTATTAATTTGTAATCATAGAAAGATGAAACATCGAAAATATGAAGAGAGAGAGAGAGAGATTGATTGATTGATTGATTGATGTTTTATTTCAACTGGCAAGAAATACCATATGGTCTTTTCTTACATCTAACCAGCGTTTTTACACAATACAATAATACAAATAGAGAGAGAGAGAGAGAGAGAGAGAGAGAGAGAGAGAGAGAGAGAGAGAGGGGGGGGGGGGGGGAGCTACGTACGATGAATTTGATTCGAACGTCAGCATAACATAGTGGTGTGCAAGTGCTGCATTACGTTTGGTTTCAATTTAATTCCATCTAATCTCTTCCAAGTTGTAGACTCAGCTAAATAAGTAATCATTTCAATCACGTGCTCGTGCAGAATATATAGAACGTGTTCTATAAAGCAACTCTATAGTCGGAAATAACATGTCGTACACACTTCATTACTTGTGAATGCCTGTACACGTTGCTTGTTGTTTTTGCTGCACGTGCACCATTGAATATAATATATCTTCATCTCCTCCCAGTCAGGTAATGTCACACTGTGTCTACTGTAAACCGCCCTTCCTTCATACCGGGTGCGCGTGGTGCGTTGTGGTGTATTGCGTGATGCGTGCGGGGGCTGACAGGGGCGGCAACCCGTGTATTATTTAGATTGAAACACCAATAAACTTGCTATATAATATATATACGTACCGCAGCGAGCGCGCACACAGTAAATATGTTAGCCGGCGGTTGCCAAACTGTTGTCCGCATGCGGAATAACCTCTCGATATAGGAAGCTGCGGGAAGCGAAATGGTTTCCCCTGCCGTCGCCGTTGTGGAAGTTACGCCATTGAGTATTGAGTGTGTGGTGGAGGCCCAATGCCAGTGGATGTTTCGTATGTCGTTATATCGCTATAATAGTTTCGCTCTAAACAACAGCCAGTGGCTGAGGGCCTATAACCACACTCTATACTCCGCTTAATGTTTTGTATGTCATGATATCGCTACACTGGTGGTCTAGCGTATACGCTGTCAACAACAGCCAGTGGCTGATGGCCTCTAGCCTATACGCCTTGGTTAAACGGAGTAGATATACATAGGGGTTCGGCTCTGTCTCCTCCAATGCTGACGTCACAGCTGATTGACGAATACCAACACATTTCTTACTGCTGCTAGTTAACAGCATATCCTCGAAACCAGAGATAGATAATACAGCGCTTGTGTTGGCATTAAAAATAATTCCATCGCAGTGTGCGTGGCTTAGGTTGGAATTCATAGTCCCTACACCTAGGGGCGCCCATTGTTACCAAGGTAACAGTTGTTTCCATCTTATTTCCCATGAACAAAACAAATCCCTAGCAACAATGGGTGCCCCAAGTGTAGGGGCCGACTATGAGTCACTCTTTACTCCAAACGGTAGACCACTCCTAATACTGGTTAATTATTGGCATTAGTCTGAATGCAGTTATGTGTATAGTTCATATCGAACGCGCAAAATATCGGCAATGTATTGACGATTCTCGGAATGTGTAAAACTGCGCAAGTTTAAAATTGTGCACGAGAAATACGCCTAATGTTAACATCACCGAAAGCAAGTTCACGATTTTTCTAACTAGGTAGCGAAATTTTTAAACCACGAATTTGGCTACGCAAATACACATTTTCACAAAAATAATCGGTTAAAGGGATAGTCGGGTGAAAAACTAAAGAACTACCATTTGTAGATGTCCACCTTTAAATATAAAAAACATGACTGAAAGATACCATACTTTAAAAGCAGGCGGTTAAAAAATTAAAGAAAACGCGATTATTTGGTTTGGTGCTACCAAGTAGCACCGAGCAACTTTTCTCATGGTCATTCCCATATAAAAAAATGTTGCCTTGAGAAAGTAAAACCACCGCTAAAATAGGGCATTGATCAAAAATCGATCAGGAGGTTTAATGTGCATCGTTTCTCTACCGATAACATGCTTCTTAGTACGAACGTTTACTTCTACAAAATACCCTGCAATTAATTTTTTTGTGACATGATATGTAGAAAAGTTGCAATCTGTTTTGAGCGGTACTGTCCGCAGTCGCCGAGCGTTTCGCGGAGCGCGGGCTGGTCTCGTATAACACAATGAGTCCTCTGTCTATCGGGAAGGCGCCAGCGACCTCAGAACCGATACAGTTACACTGAAATGCAGCAAGAGCTGCCGAAGGGAATCTAGTAGAATAGCTAATTGTTCACTATTTTTTTTCTTGCATTGAAGCAACCTATATCAATTGTATTTTACACATAACTGAATTTCATGGACTAATGACTAATTGGTGATTTTTTAGTTCTTCATCTGACTATCCCTTTAAATTGTTAATCAATAGAAAAATGTCAATGAAAGAGACAGGGAATTCAATTGAGAGAATATGTTGCTAATTTCGTTGTGGTATACTTCAGGTACCGAATCCGATACCTGGATACCTTTCAATAATACCATCATATGTCAGCGATTTTCATTCAAACACTTAATTTGAAGTATCTTGTTTCCCTTATTCGATTAAATTGTGTTCTTATATTTTGAAATCATCGGTGAAACTTAAGCTGAAAAATAACAATTAATTCACTTTACAGTTTGTCTTTGGCCTCCATAACCTAAACTTAACAGCTGCCATTGACAAGCCACTGCCATCGGTTTACCTCATTAACGTCACATTTCGAAATGCATTGACCTCTATTTTTAGCCTATCTAATGTATTTAGGATATACTTAAGTACATAGTGTAAACCTTGCAATACGGCTTTCTGTCCGGGCTCTAAAGCCGGAGGGTTGGTCACAACTCAAAACATAACACACCACAAGGTTGGACTCGCTTATGTTGGTTGCAGAGTACTGCAAGCCGATACAGAGCTTCGTCGTATTGATATTCCCCAATGCGTGCGTGCGTGCGTGCGTCCTGTACAGCTGGCCCGCACGGCCCTACGCGTGTCTAGACCTCAGCTACAATGCCGTGCACGACCACATGTAAATTATAGACGAACACAAGTACTCTCTTCTAATTTGTTTTCCATGTGAACAATGTTGTTCAACGACACACATGTCGTGAAAGACAGGAGGTTGCACGCGCTTCTGTTCTGACTTCCAACACTGTAGCTGGAGTGTAAGGGTGTTTAGAGGAATACTCATGCATGCCAATTGTTATAAGTCTTTAGCGCACCATTTGGATTCCGGTACGTTGAAAAACTCTTTTAGATTTAACGGGGGGGGGGGGGAACCTTCTTCACAATCTCCCCAATGAGAGGTGTACGCTCACGCACACACACGCACACGTGCCAATAGGGTTAAGTCCCACCTGTATTCCACACAGCAACGGTGGGGTGGCATAATGAAGCCCTCCGAGTTAACTTCATTAATTGTTCAAATGCTGCTGTAGGTTTCTGGTAGGGGTGGATGTATAGAAGGGGTTGAAAGGGGGGGGGGATAATTTACATGGGTATTCCAGCAGCATACGGGACATGCTAATAAACACCATTGTACAATGTGTCATAGCTTTGTCGTCATGAAATTATTCTTCGATCTGCTTCGAATATTTCATGCCGGTCGCATCATAATGTGCACGTGGCAGACCGCACATGGAGGACACGTGTGCGACGCGCCACGTGCAATAACACCGCCTGTGAAGGTTAATATGTTGAAGCAACGTGTGCGGATGTCGGCGAAGGGATTGAGGTTGAGTAATTAATTAAAGTTCGTCGTCAAGAGATCTATATTGGTTATATCCATGTTTATTAAATCTGAAGACTGATTAGTCATTCATTTCATCAGCGTCTATGCGGGCGGGTATGCTAAGCGTTGTTCCGCTGCATGTATTGTTCTCGCAGATAATGGTGCGGAGACTCGCCGCAACGCAGCAGGGCGCTGATTGGCTGACGGACAATTACGCTGCCCCATTCATAACACTATGTACTTAACCCTGGTTTAATTTCTTAAATACTCACGAGACGGCTGAATGAAAGAGAAACTAATTAATACAACTGATACTTAATATTTAGGATTACTAGTTTGTATATAAAAAAAAAATAGTTTGCACCGAGTTCCGAGTGAACATTTTAAAAATTAATACTGATAAGTTCTGTTACACTTATTTGTTCGTTTTTTTTGCACAAAGTTTTGATATTTTGTGAACGTGTTTTGTACTGACAGACCACACAATTTGGAAAACAATCACGAATGATTATTGATGAATGTAAGGAATATACAAAAACTCAGGCCACAATTTTCAGTTTTGTTCTCACAAGTAAGTGTTCATAACAAACAAGTGATATTATAAGAGCATGGCTCTATTAGTCTATCTTCCATTCAGCCAAGTTTCATGAATATTTGAGAAATTAGACGGAGTTCAATACATTCACCTGTAATGTCGACGTTTTATTAACGATACAAAAGGGGGTTGGGAGGGGGGGGGGGGGGGGACTGACAAGGAAGTTACAGTTTGAGCTCAAGCAAGAACGTAGTGATTAGTAGATGTAAATGGCAACTCTCGTATCCAAGTATTAACGGTATATATAGGCCTACAATTCCTGTATTACTCCATAGAGGTGCTTTCAACATGATCTTACAAACTCGCTATTATCTCCCGATAACATGGTTGATTTCTGTATGCATGCACAGCTTTCTACTAATAATTTTAGGCTATATTACTTTTGTAAAAGAATGTAAATGTAACTTACATTTTTTGTGTATAAGCTATAATTTATTGAACTTAATTTCAGAGTTTCTAATTAGTGATGGTCACGGTGAACACAAGTCGATATCAATTCAACTTCAAATCATTTTTACGAGCTTATATTATAATAAAGTTCATATTGCAAATTAAATAAACAACTAATTTTACAACGTATAGGCCAATACCGTAAATCATAATATAGTATATGCGTAAGTAGATAATTATAATGAAGGCCACGTAGGGTGAAGCACCCTGTGTGTTGGCTGCACAGCTAGATAATTAGTTACAAGTCATAATAATGTACCTCGACACGATACTCAGCCAGTGAGCTTCAGCCAATCGGGAATACTTCCCTCCTCGGCAACTCTCGCATGCAACTATCATACGGGCTATCTAACGGAAAGTCCCCGGAAAGTTGAGTATACAGAATTTGTCGCTTATCAGCTGGGAAAACTTTCCACATAAACTAGAAAGTTGGTTCTTGGATCATCTATAGATCATTCTCTTCATACTGAACGTCGTTCGAATGGAAATCCTTCACTAGAAGATGATTATTCACAAGATATAGGACAGCTTTATGTACGTAACTACAGTTCTCGATAACATTGTAAACTGTTTTCAAACTGTCGCTGTCTGCCATGGTATCCTAACTACACTGTAGTAAGATGGTTTAGAAGGGAATAACAACCCATGCACAATACGGGCAAGAACAAATTAGATGCTTTGGAATGTGGTGTCACAAGAGACACTTAAAGGTAGAATATGACTGTAAAACATTGCTTCTTCGGTTAACATGTATCTTGTGATTGTTAACAGAACACCCTACAAAGCGCTTGTGTGCTCAAAGCATGGTTTGTAAGTACTAATCGATGATTATTTTTTACTTTTGTGTGGTAAAATAAAAATTTCAGTTTTACTGTGTAAGAAAACGCTTTAAGTTGCCTTTTGAAGCTGAGAAGAGATATTGCAATTAAAATATGCGGTGTTCAGTGAATTGGTCGCGTTTACGAAGATTGATCAACTTAATCGAGACTTGCAGGAAGATTACTTATTATAACCATTGTGTACTGCGATCTAGCATACAACTCTCTAAAGTCTAAACCAATCAAGCATGATGATAAACACACATATTGCGGTGTCACAAACTGTCCTCGTCTCGATAATCCCCACTGCATGATATCAGTTTATAATCTTCATAAACAATAGCAACTTACTGCCTGCGCGCCAGTTGTAGATAAGGAAACCGCTCCAAAAGATGTCGTTCATTGTCCAACTTGTCTTGTTGTCTCTATCATAAATACGGATAAACGAGTTTATTGTGAACATAAATATCCATTACCCAGAAACCTTTGTTACATTCCACTCGAGGTATCAAGTAGTAGTTTAACGGTTGCGAGGTCATGTTACTTGTGTGCCTGGCCGGGGTAACGGTGACATTTATTGGGCGAGTCGCTCGGTCGGTCGTCTCGTGTCGGACACGCCGACACGGTAACGACGCAGGTGAAACACGGGCGTTGTGACGTCATCAGGTCTAGGATATGGGTTACGCTTGAAGTGCTATGAAAACCCTCATGATACACAATTTGTTTTACCACGAAGATTGAATATTATTTTACTTGTAATTCCTGTTATTAATAAACTAGGAAAACGCTCTGTTTGACGCGTTGATAAGCGAGCGCGTCCATATCTACGAACGTTCTGGCAAAAATATCTCAAAGCTAATAAAAACAACAATTAACAACAATTCAAGAATGTGCATTTCAAATTTTTTTCTTATTTCCATAGCTATTATACTTCCCGATAT
Organism: Isoperla grammatica; assembly: GCA_945910005.1. NCBI lineage: Eukaryota > Metazoa > Arthropoda > Insecta > Plecoptera > Perlodidae > Isoperla > Isoperla grammatica. The sequence goes on from OX246738.1 coordinate 65,685,496, forward strand.
TGTTGAATGCAGTGCAAGTGCAATTTGCGTTGCTCAGAATTTTCGTTGTCATTCTGTCTAGTGTTTTCGCGGCGGTCCGCCACCGTTACTTACAGTTATTGAGTGTAACTTTGTAACTTTTCGAACGATTTTGCCTCAAAACTATACACCTTCAATCCACATCGAGGCTTGTGGATGGTCCAAATTTCAAGTTGATCGGACTTTCCGTTCGACCGCTATCGACAGACATAAAAACAAAACAAAAAACAAACAGCACGAAGTGCCATAAGAGTCTAGTACAAAAATAAAAAAAAAAAAAAAAAAAAAACAGAACGAAGTGCCATAAGAGTCTCGTGGAAACGCTCGCTTCGCTCGCTTAAAAAATAGGGTTGGCATATAAGAGCACAGCTCCGAACACAAAAAGTAACTGCCAACCAATAATACTAGGAAAACGCTCTGTTTGACGCGTTGATAAGCGAGCGCGTCAATATCTACGAACTTTCAGGCGAAAAGATTTCAATGCTTATACAAACAACAATTAACAACAATTTAAGAATGCGCATTGCAAAATTTTTTCTAATTTCCATAGCTATTATACTTCCCGACATTGTTGGATGCAGTGCAATGTGCGTTGCTAAGAATTTTCGCTGACATGTTTTCGCCGCGGTCCGCCACCGTTACTAACAGTTATTGACAGCAATAGAAATGTAATTTCTGCCTCTAATATGTATCAAATCGCGTTTTCATTAGTATATTCGTGACCGGACGAAAATTTACTATAAGATAGCCACCTCACATTTTGCTGTTACTGTGTTTCAGAAATATATTTTCGAGTAACTTTTGTGTAACTTTGCCAATACTTATCAGATCGCCATTACATTAACATATTCGTGACCGGAAAAATCTGTAAAAAAATCTGGCTATCTCACATTTTGCCGCCATTTTGTTTCAGAAAAATATTTTGCAGTAACTATGGTGTAACTTTGTAACTTTTCGAACGATTTTGCCTCAAAACTATACACCTTCAATCCACATCGAGGCTTGTGGATGGTCCAAATTTCAAGTTGATCGGACTTTCCGTTCGACCGCTATCGACGGACATAAAAACAAAAAAAAAAAAAAAAAAACAAACAAACAAAAAAAAAAACAGAATGAAGTGCCATAAGAGTCAAGTGGAAACGCTCGCTTCGCTCGCTTAACAATAACTAAACATCAGGGTATAACAATAAACATGTAAAACAATAACAATCCCGTCCCATCCAATCCCATCTATGGGTCATGAAAGCCTCCAACAATAATAACATACCGATAGTAGTAAAGTAGTAAAGGGGAATCGGAATAATCGAATGTAAAAAAATGACAAACTGAACTGGTGGTTCCATGTTGGTAAGACCTTTGAACTACTAAATAATTACATTGAAAGAATTATTCAATGTACCTCACTGAATATCAATTTTCGTAACTGAGTGATGGGTAGACCATATATACCCAATTAGTTAAAAGTATTAGCAGAATGTCGTTCCGGCTTATAAAGAAGTGCCGGAACAGCCTTCCGGACCGTTCCAATCCCTCTACAACACTGTTCGGATCCTTCTGAATGCAAGTTTACCCGTTGAAATACGTTTTCACTCACAACTTGGTGTGTGTGGTTCGTAACTTATGAGCGCTTCTGTACGTACGTCCGTACGGCTGGAATGGTTATCCCACAACGCATAACTTAGTTTGTTCGATATCGCGGCAACAACCCAGATGATACATAATACTTTATACGCAGCCCGGCAGAGTCTTGATGTGTGGCATATCCGTAGCGTACCCCCTTGTAGCGTACCGTCTGAATGAGAACAATGTTACTTATAACGTACCTTTGCGTACCTTGCAAGAGTTGTCTTCTAGGGCTTCCTATAACACATCACGACGAGTATAGTGAACCTGTTTTATATACTTATGAACTTCGGGTAAGTATTTAGTAAGCTATATACACTATTGTTTCCAGCATGGCAAACAGGCTTCCTGTTGGTTGTTGGCATACAGTGAAAAGTTAGTATATGGCTTTCTAAATATTTGTCTTAAGTTCATAATACCGGGCCTCAGACAGTCAAACATTTCTGATAAGTAGTTTTTCACTGGGTTTCCTCTTGAAACTTATTCATGTATTGGTTTGAAGCCGCTCTTCATTCTTTTCTCTTTTCAGACACTATTTGTAATTCTGCCTATCAATTACAATGATATCCTGGATAAACTGCTGCGCGTATTCCAATGTTGGTCTGCTTATGGACTATTTCCCGTCCACTTGTCCTTCAACGTATTCCTAGTATCCGTGCGTACCTTTGTGACGTCCCGTCATTGTGGAACTTGTTATCGGTAACAGTTATATTACAGTTTACTGTTGTGCCGTCTTTTTCGGTCTTATTTGTTAAGTGAGTTGGTATTCGTGTGTTTTGTGACCACGATAGTTATTGAGAAGGCGGTGACTGTTTGAATTTGTTGATTTGTGTTGCCGAGCGACGGTGAATGGGTTTGATTGAAGAGTCGTGTTTTGGACGAGGACGAGGTTTTGGGAAAGTGATTGGTTTGAGGTCTGCAATTTGTTCGGGTTATCCTTTTCCACGTTTGTGGCGGTTGTGGAGGGGCCATGCAACCGGCGTGAGCTGTATCTAGGCCTAGGTTAGTACGAAGGAGTACGCTGATCGAGGAGCGTACACAAGCCGAAGAAAAGAGATACGAACTGCTAATAAGTTATGTTATTTAAACCGTAATACCATATGTATTATGTACGGTGGCCACCTTTCTTTTTCTTTTCTTTGAATAATACTCTTACAAATTTGGTTACAAGTTCCACGGACGATTCCGCATCCTCAAGTTCATGCTGTAATAAATTCTAAAACTGATTCAATTGTTAGTCCATATACCTATTACCCAGACAGGTATTCTTTGTTCCTCCTGTCTGGTGTTATTTCTTTTTAAATGAACAAAGTGGCGCCCAAAGAAGTTTTGTGAAGGTTGAGAAGGTTATGAGAATGAAGGAGATCCACGACCGTTCTCCACAATTGAACCCCTAGCCGGACCCGTGGTAAGAAGTGGTAAACGGTGGTGTTACATAATTGGCGCTCGAACGTGGGGCTCTAGACGATTAAGGTGCATACATGTGTGTTGTTGCCGTTTACGATTGAGGTGCAAACGTGTTTGTTATTGTCTCGTTGTTGTTGTTGTGTCGAGTGATTGTTATTGTGCTCATGTGGTTGTTATTGTTAGCACAGTACAGGCTGTCTCCGTACGTGGTGGATTGTATTGGTCGCTGTGCTTGACGGTTTGTTGACAATTGGTTCTTTGTTGAAGTTTCCTCGTTGTTTAATCTAGATTTGTAGTGAGTCTTGTAATTCGACTACGTGTTGGGTATTATTTTCAAGTTAAATCGTTTTATCTCTGTTGTGACTGGTCAAAGCTTGGTTACGGGATATTGTTGTTTATAGTAGTTGTTGTTTTGAATCGTGTCTTGTAGATTCGAGGGTTTTTAAGATGGCTGACTTGGATCGAGAACTGACTGCGATTGGTACTAAGCTGACCGACTTGTCTATGCTAATTTCTGATTATGAGGGAGATGTAGAACAATCAAGAACCATTTCACTTAGACTGGTATTAGCTGAACGTCGACTTCACTTGTTAGGTGACAGTGATGCGGTGCAGGAGCGTATTCGTCCACTAAATGAGGATGTTGCTCTACTTAATCGTAGATTTCTTAACATGGTTGAAGCAGTAGGTACAATTCCAGCGGTAGCGGTGCCAGAAGTTCGTAGAGAGGCTCAACGCTCGGAGAGGAATATGATTCCGGTGGCTAAGTGGAATTTAAAATTTACTGGTGAGAGTTCTGATATGAGTTTGGGTGCGTTCTTAGAACGCGTAGATGAATTGTGTTCAGCACGTAACGTCACTAAGGAGCAGCTATGGACCGAAGCAGTCGATATTTTGAGTGGATCTGCGTTGATTTGGTTTCGGTCTGTCAAACGAAATACTCATTCTTGGGCGGAACTGGTTACAGAAATGAGGGCTGAGTTTTCACCCAGCGATAATGATGACAGTTTGATGGAAGAGATAAGGGCTAGGACCCAAGGTGACTCAGAGCGAATAGGCATGTACCTAGCTGTTATGGACAATTTATTCAATCGGTTATCGTATGTTGTGTCTGAAGAGGATAGGTTACGAGTAATAAAGAAGAACGTTCTGCCTTCGATAATGGAAAAACTTTGTCTTCAAGATGTAGGATCAATTGACAGATTACGAGAGTTGGGTCGTAGGGTTGAGGACAGTTTTCTGTTATCTCAGAAATTCCGCCCTCCTCCATCTTCCAAAGTATCACTGGAGCCTGATTTAGCTTACCAGGGGGTGAGTAAATCGCGTACTAAATTGGAAGCGACTACGACTGTACCATCAGTACAATTTGCGGTTACCGCTGCTAAACAAGTGAAATGTGCATGTTGTGGTTGGGCCGGTCATTCGATTAGAGATTGTCAGAAGAGAGGTAATCGGAAATATTGCTTTACTTGTGGGAAGGTTGATGCGACAGTTTTAACTTGTTCGGATTGTTCAAAAAACGTCGTAGGGCAACGCAATCCCGTAGGCGAGCGTTGATTGTCCCGGATAGGCCTACGAATAAATGTATGGATAATATTGGAATGACCAATGTTTCACCATGTGTAGTAGAAGGCGTTATGACCAAACATAAAGAGGATTGTCGTTATTATTTGGATATAGAAATTTTCGGTCGGAAGGTTAGAGGCTTATTGGACTCTGGCGCTTCACGCACGTTCTTAGGAGGCAAAGGTTGGAAAATTGTACAACAACTTGGGTTTAAGGTTCAACCAACAAATATTAGTGTGTTAGTGGCGAATGGGGCTGAATGTGAGGTAGAAGGTATTGTCGATTTACCACTCACCTTAGACAATCGTTCTGTTGTTCTTCCGGTCATGATTGTTCCCGAAGTAAAATCTACCCTTATTCTAGGCATTGATTTTTGGAACGCTATGAAATTGGTACCCGACGTTAGTGAGGGGATTTGGTCATTTTCCGACACCCCTGATATAACCTGTGAGTCTCTACGTGTTCTACAACCACGTGAAAACTTAACCCTTGAGCAAGAGAGACGTCTAAAAGAGTTGTTAGATAGAAACATTGCTGAAAACGTAAATATTCCTAGTGAACCTACGCCGATAATACAGCACCGTATCGATTCGGGTGATGCGTTACCAATTAAACAGCGGTATTACCCTGTGTCACCTGTAGTTCAAGCAGAAATTAATCGAGAATTGGATCAGTTGTTGAAGGATGGTATTGTGGAACCTTCTATGAGTCCTTGGAGCTCACCCATTATTTTGGTGAAGAAACCTTCTGGCGCGTATCGTTTCGTGGTAGACTATCGTAAGGTTAATGCGTGTACAAAAAAGGATGCGTATCCCATACCTTATGTGTCAGCGATATTGGATCGTCTTAGAGATAGTCGATATTTATCTTCACTCGATATAAAAAATGCTTTTTGGCAGATCGGAGTGGAAGAAGCTAGTAGAGATAAGACAGCGTTCACAGTACCAGGTAGAGGGTTGTTTCAATTTCGGAGGATGCCGTTCGGGTTACATAACAGTCCCGCGACTTGGCAGCGTTTGATCGATAAAGTTTTGGGTCCCGATCTTGAACCCTATGTCTTCGTATATCTGGATGACATAATCTTGGCTACATCCAGCTTTCAGCAACATTTGGAACTATTGGAAGAAATTTTCCGTCGTTTACGTAAAGCATCATTGACACTAAATATGGAAAAATGTCATTTCGTGCGTCCTGAACTTAAATATCTTGGTTACGTTATAGATCGTTGGGGTCTTCATGTTGATCCGGCCAAAGTAGAGGCAATCGTTAACTATCCTCGCCCGACGAAAGTCAAAGAAGTACGTCGTTTTGTAGGGATGGCTTCGTGGTATCGACGGTTTATACCGGATTTGTCAGCTACGGTTGCTCCACTTACGGCGTTACTTAAGAAAAGCACAGGTTGGAAGTGGGAAAGCGTTGCTGAGGAAGCTTTTTGTAAAGTTAAAACTTGTCTGGCTAGTGCTCCAGTTCTTACCTGTCCCGATTTCTCAAAACCATTTGTTTTACAGACCGATGCTTCAGAGTTTGGAATTGGTTGTGTTCTATCTCAGGAATCCGACGAAGGGGAACAAGTAATCGCCTATGGTAGCCGTACCCTTACCAATGCAGAAAGGAGATTTTCCGTTACCGAAAAAGAATGTCTTGCTGTCATTTGGGCGGTAGAGAAGCACCGTGCTTATTTAGAGGGCTCGCAATTCACGGTCATAACAGATCACCATAGTCTTCTGTGGTTGAATAATTTGAGAGATCCTGTTGGTCGACTAGCTAGGTGGGCGGTCCGACTTCAACAATACAATTTTACAATTATACATAGGAAAGGGTCTGCACATGTTGTTCCCGACGCTTTGTCAAGAGCGAAAGAACCAGTGGCAGTGTTGGAAGTTGTAGCTCCCATTCTAGACAAATGGTATTTAAAAATGTGTGATCAGGTACGAGAAAAACCCCAAGATTTTTCTGTTTGGCGTCTAGAAGGCGTGAAACTTTTCAAATTGTGTTACGATTATAGAAAGTTACCTGTGGAGGAAAGCGTGTGGAAACGCGTGTTACCTGAAGAGTTGCGTCGAGAGGCTATTATGGAATGCCACGACGAACCCAATGCTGGTCACCGAGGAATGTATAAGACTTTAGCTCGACTCGCTCAAGAATATTATTGGCCGAAGATGAAATTTGATGTATGTCGCTACGTGTCGTCTTGCCACGTGTGTGCTCAGCACAAAGTTTTACAGAGGCGTCCTGCTGGATTACTAAATCCTCGAGTGTTTCCGTCTTGTCCATGGGAAGTTCTTACTTTGGATTTAATCGGTCCATTACCCCCTTCTTTGAAAAGAAATAAATTTATCCTCGTTGTACAAGATACACACACAAAGTGGACTTATCTATTTCCATTACGAAACTCAACTAGTCAAGAGGTACTTTTTCAGTTAATTAACTCCGTGTTTCTCGAGAATGGAGCTCCTCGTCGTATCATTGTTGACAATGGACCCCAACTAGCGTCTAACGATTTCAAACAGACCATGGATGCCTATGGCGTGGAGGTGCAATTCACCCCTCTTTACCACCCACAAGCTAATCCAGTGGAACGAATGAATAAGGAAGTTGGCAACATTATTGCAATTTTTGTTGGAGAGAACCAGCGGAAATGGGACATATTACTACCTCAAGTTCAATATGTGCTCCGGACGAGTAAACATGAGACGACCAAGTACACTCCTGCTTATTTACAATATGGACGAGAATTGAGTCTTTGTGGGAAACGTGACCGTTCCACATTCGACACGTCTGGAGAGAAGATTGCAATGGGTATAGAAGAGAGATGGGCTGGTCTCGAAAATATTCGTGAAAGAGTACAGTGTAACGTTGCAGAGGCCCAACGTCGTCAAGCACGGAATTATAACTTGCGTCACCAACCTGTTGAATATCGAGAGGGAGACCGAGTTTGGAGACGTAACTTTGTTTTGTCTGATGCTACCAAATACTTTTCAGCCAAACTGGCAAAGAAATTTGTAGGACCTTTCGTTGTTTCTAGGAAGTTGTCACCTGTTGTGCTAGAACTCAAAGATCTGACTGGTAAAGCAGCAGGAAAGTGGCATGTGGTGGATCTTAAAAATGTTTTCTCAGGCTAAGATTGGCTTTCTAAGAAAATCAGGATTTTCTTTTGTAGGCAGAGGGGGTGTGACGTCCCGTCATTGTGGAACTTGTTATCGGTAACAGTTATATTACAGTTTACTGTTGTGCCGTCTTTTTCGGTCTTATTTGTTAAGTGAGTTGGTATTCGTGTGTTTTGTGACCACGATAGTTATTGAGAAGGCGGTGACTGTTTGAATTTGTTGATTTGTGTTGCCGAGCGACGGTGAATGGGTTTGATTGAAGAGTCGTGTTTTGGACGAGGACGAGGTTTTGGGAAAGTGATTGGTTTGAGGTCTGCAATTTGTTCGGGTTATCCTTTTCCACGTTTGTGGCGGTTGTGGAGGGGCCATGCAACCGGCGTGAGCTGTATCTAGGCCTAGGCTAGTACGAAGGAGTACGCTGATCGAGGAGCGTACACAAGCCGAAGAAAAGAGATACGAACTGCTAATAAGTTATGTTATTTAAACCGTAATACCATATGTACGGTGGCCACCTTTCTTTTTCTTTTCTTTGAATAATACTCTTACAAATTTGGTTACAAGTTCCACGGACGATTCCGCATCCTCAAGTTCATGCTGTAATAAATTCTAAAACTGATTCAATTGTTAGTCCATATACCTATTACCCAGACAGGTATTCTTTGTTCCTCCTATCTGGTGTTATTTCTTTTTAAATGAACAAAGTGGCGCCCAAAGAAGTTTTGTGAAGGTTGAGAAGGTTATGAGAATGAAGGAGATCCACGACCGTTCTCCACAATTGAACCCCTAGCCGGACCCGTGGTAAGAAGTGGTAAACGGTGGTGTTACACCTTGTGTGTCCAAGTAAACGATCCCTGCGTTCTATTGACCCTATTTCTTCGTTTGCTCTCCCAAGTACTTCCTTATTTGTCACTCATCCTTCGAGAACACTTTATCTCCAATGTTTATGTCCTGTTCATTTTTCATTTTGAAAATAGTAGGCTATATTTTGTAAACTATATTTTTATAAAAACAACTGTAGTTTCGAGACATTTACAGTGACACTAAAACATAAATGTACTACTGGTTTGTCCGCGATCTTCATCCCTGTTAATTTCCGACAGTGGAAAAAGTTTCTTACCCATGTATTATACAATCCCGCCAGTGGCGTAGCTATCGGGTGGCAGAGGGTGCAGTTGCACTCGGGCCCGGGCCCCAGAGGGGCCCGGGCCCTCTCTCCAACTCCATGTTTGTCCCAATAATCGATGTATGGCTTTAGTTTAACCTGATGACAATTTTCTATTGTTGCAAAATCATTACCAATTTACAATTATTTCGCGCTCATTACGCAAGAAAAATTTGGCATTAGACTTGACAGTTCAACATGCAAGAACTGACAGGCGAAAAGAGTTTCAAGTTTCAACTAAGGAAAATGTGAAGCAATTGTATCTATAGGGGAACAAAAGAAAGTAACCTTCCTATTCAATTCCACAGAAACGACTCAAAGAGTAATCTTTGCTTGACTGCACTTACAAACGAATTTGGCTATTGTTTTACTATAAATAGTTATCAAATTAGCTTTTCTTGGAACTGAATAAATAAGTGAAAAACAGACGGATTTGCCATGGTCAGGAAAAGCTGTTTGGACTGATGGCTTCTCTTATAGAAGAGGGTTGGTCATCAATTCAGTATTCGTTGATCCCTCATTGCCCATTGGGTGTGGGCGCGTGTGTGAACTCTGAGTGTCCCCGTTCATCTTAGTGCTTTTACTGCTAGAACTAACCGTTCTACATATTTTAAAAACTAATATTTGTTGGGTTATTGTGTATGATTGTGTCGTGTGGTTTGAGTTATTGAAATATAGTAGGTCTATTACAGGTCTATATATACAGTGAGTTAAAA
>OX246738.1:65697594-65770094 GCA_945910005.1 Isoperla grammatica
GCAATAACACTTTGAGTTTTCTTTTCTTACCAAACACTTTCACGTTTATTTTCTTCACCCTGGCGACTTGCGACGGACTCCGTTCAAGTTCGGTCTCTTTTCCTTTCTCTCTCTCTCAGTTTCGCATTTACCTGCTTCATTCAGTCCTCACATGAATATTTACGCCCCAGGATGCGATGTGGCTTTTCTTATCTTTCAATTGGACGTTAAAGTTAACTGTGTAATTTCCGCCCTCTACCCCGCAATGCTCCTTCCCCTCTCTCTTCTCTCTCTGTGTGTATTCACGTCATACGCCCAACATCAATCAGGGGAAAGCGAACTCGTATTGTTGCTTCAAGAAATTAAATCCACAATTTCTACATCATATCAAAGATACAGGTTTTGTCTATGACGTCACAAGCGCAAGCAGACGTCGTAGAACGCGCTGTATTAATTATGGAGTCGCTCCGTTTTATTGCGAATGTTTCTCGTGTGATTTATGATGAAGAGTGACTTTAGTGTGGCGAAGCGAAGAAGAATACACAAAACTGGGCCGCTGGATCGTTTAGTGCTTAACATGGAATAAATTTTGCTGTGGACAAATATTAATGCTTTTTGAAATATCCTCCGTTTCAGAATGTCGACTATGCAAACCCAGTGTTTGAGTAGGAGAATAACTTAAAGCGGAAGGGCCCTTAAGGCTTCGCAAGACGCTATTTGAATTTGACATACATCTGAAATTTTGCATGGTTCTTATTTGAAATATAAAGGAAGGTTTCGATTGTTAACATTTTGAGTAAATAGTTGAAAATAAAAATTTTTTAAATGATAAAAATGCTGATTTTTGATATTTTACAAATAAGTAACACGTACCATCAAGATAATGTTTTATATTTAGTGTGTGCTTAAATATTTTAATGCACGCTCAACGGTGTCTTTATTCGTACATCATTAGGTACTATGCAACATGTTAGGTAGGTCTTCCTGTGGTCACTGACGATGACGCGGATCACTAATGCTAAAACGGACCGTTGAAGATCTCATTATAGTTTCATCACCTGTGGTTGTACTCTCGAGTGCTATATAACTATACAATACCCTTTATCATAATATATAATATACACTATATATAATATATAATAGCTGTATTGAAAGATGGTGGCAGATTCTTGTTGTCTGCCCTACAAACTAAGGTGTATCTTATAGTCTGTATAGAAACAGTGCTGTACAGTGATGCCAATGTGGAGTAACGTATTGATTGATGTTAAGTGTTTAGGTTGGATAAGATAAGGTGAGGTAAATATAAACATGATTGATATTTTCCAAACTCAAGAAACTTCGTCTTCTTTATGGAGTCTTGTTTTGTAGGCTTTGGTATCATCTAATCATGCATTATTCGAAAATGTTATTCAATATACGTTAAATGATAAACTGTCTTCGATGTATACTTTCTTCTCCCACCTCTTCTGTGGATCGTCGTGTCTGATTCCATTCACAGTCTTTGCGAGCTAACATCTTTGCATCTGATATCCCCCTAGAAGAGGGCTGAGAATATAACACGATCCCAAGGCACTTGATCCCTTCGCATTCGAAGCAATCTAATTATTCGGTACCGCCGAGGCCGGAGACTATTGTCTGATTGTGACAGGCGAGCGCACATCTTTGCACACAGTGTTGTCAGATTGTCCCCTCTGAGGTGTGTTCACTTCGTGCCATGTTGTGTACGGCCACGCTTTATCCCCATATCCTCCTACTGATTACGAGTGTAGCTAGATATAGGATAGGGAGGCATCTCTACTGCACCATGCTTTTTAACTGTTGGTTTGAAGTGTATATAAAATTTAACACTTTCACCTTAAACGTGGAAATCACCTTCAAATTGCAATTTTTTTCTCACAAATTATTTAAGAGGGTAACTAAAATGCAATAAGAACTCCAATGTTATTTTCACTTCAAATGGACCATATAATTAACTTATTTAGTAAGCCCCTTCGACCTTATCCTCTTACATAATAAGCATACATTTTAGTTCCAATATTTAGATTTCATTTTCCCTTTCTACATCACTTTTGAATAATCAGAATTGTTTGATAGGTGTTTACTACCTAACCGTGGTTAGGCCAGGCCACCGATACGTAGAGTGATTGTTGTACCGCTCAACACTGGGCTGGATTGAGCTAAACCATTTGGCAAATTTGTATGAGTTTTAACAGTAGCAATATCAGTAATGTATCACTTCATATTTTACGCTTTCGGAACCTGAAATTAGTGGAAAAAGTATCAATTTATCAATTTCCGGTATAATACACTGGCACACTTGAATAAAATTCTTTAACTTTTTAGTTATTATTATATAAGTGGTTGGAATATGTAGCTGTTATTGTTAATAATAATAATAGTAGTACTTAGTAGTACAATACTTAAAAGTAACCGTCTTCGAGCGTGAGTGCGTGGGAGTCGGTAACGCAACGCCCTGTTCGGCCGACGCAACTCGATTCCTTCAGGCTGTTGTGCAATCCCCCCCTCCACTCCCCCCCCCCCCTCCCCCCCCCTCCCCCTCCCGTTGTCTCGTCTTAACGCTTTGATTGACTGGATTCGATTGAAAATTGCGGTGATTGAGGTAAGAAACTAAATGGTTGTTAGAGGGAAAACTTGGATCCAGTTTGTTGGCGAGCTTTATTGAATTGGAGTTAGCCGCTTCCCCCCCCCCCGCCTCATCCTGTCACTACCCTGTCCCTTGTCTCGTCTCGTGTTCGTCTTGTGTGTGAAGGTAGAAGGGATTTTGCGGTTAAGAGTCTTTCGGACTTGTCTCGTTATGAACGGTTTGTCAGGTTTCACACGTTACGCCATAAATAGCTGTGGAACATAAATAGCTATTTTCAGATAATCAAAACCGGTACTTTTAGCTCTCACATACTCATTTACTTCGATTTTGTTTTATGTCCATCTTTTTCTGTTATAAAACTGATTTAATTACAATAGGGTTTGGTAAATCACAACACAAAACTACATCACATAGATAGATATGTTAAGCATTAATAAAGACGAACTTATACAATTGTGAAAAGGGTGAACAGTACTTAAAAAAAATTATATTTAAATGTGTGTAATTTACAGCATTTTCTTTTATCAGAAAGAGTCTAGGAAAGTAAGGGACAGAGTACCTTCACAGCGATCTTGTAAAATGTATTGACAAATGTATTTGAATGCTGGGGTGAAGTCGAGCATTTTCGGTGTCTATGTAAACCTCCTGAATAATCGTCATAGCCAACGGGCTAGCCTTCGTGCGTTTACCAGTTACATGATCACAGTGCTGGTAGTGCATTTTCGAAGACGATTTTTTTTTTTTTTTTACAAAAACTCAAGCGTCCTGCTACTTTGAAATTATTTCACTTTTCAAAAATATATTCATGTTAGTGAACATATTCATTCCTAGATAGAAAATGCCAATACATATGTTTTTAAATGTATCTGCTCTAAAGTATGGTTCACTGTTCCTAAAAACTATTAAGGGTAGTAATTTATAGTATTGGCCTGGCATCTTCTTGACCGAGGTGAATGCCTCAGCTAGATTACTATTGACGATATGCGCAGTCAAACTGTCAGCCATCACAATACCAACTCTGCCCTGACATGGGCTGTAGTATTGAAATATATGGCAACGCTGTCAGCCCCTCCTGTAAATGTTTATATATACTCTTCACCAACGGGTTCCTTTACGGTAATAGCCAAAGCTATTCTCGCTTTAACTTTCCAACTAAGCAAACATTTATATAGGTTAAACTCCGACAAAATGTAGCAATTGGATTACCTTACAAAAGAACGGGCATTTAATTGTCGGTAGAGAAACTTTCCGACGTGCTGGAAAGTTTAAACGCATACCAAATAAATTAAATAGTATTCACTGTGTTAATTAAGCGGAATGTGTATATACAGCTTCAACATGGCTGTATTACCGTGTTGGAGTAATCAGAGAGAGTATAACGTATAAAAGATGGAGACGACAAAGACTTCGAGGACTAAAATAAAAACGCTTCGACGATTAATATTTTTCATTGTATTTTCTTTTACATTCTTCTTCATTTTCAGTTTCGTTTACCTTTTTATTATTTTGTATTCCACTTTTCGAGTTCCTTTGTCTCAAATTTCTCTCTGCTTTGGTTAAGTCTCAAACTCATTTTCTCCTACAACTCATCATCATTCACATTTTAATTTATATTTCTGTTTTATTTCGAAATCTATTTTTTGAGATTTTCTTTCTTAGTTATTAAATTTTAAGTTGTACACTTTTTGGCATTGTTATTGTTTCTTGTCTAATGTACAGGTGTATTTATTGCCCTATTATAAATCCGGTTTATAGCTCAAGGGGTTAGATAATATTTCATAAATCGTAGGCCTACGTAAGTATTCGATTTGAATTAATCGTGTCATATGTCGGTTTATGTACACTGATACCGATCCAAACTAAAGCCCGATACACACCAGATAGTGGGTAGACTGAACGGATGGAATCTGGATGAAAACCTCACGTACGTACAGAAACTAGCGGCCTTGAGGCGGACTTACGTCGGCCTGATCCGATCACTGCCGCGGCAGTGTTTTCTCGACCGGCCAGCGTCAGTCCAGCGATAGCGCATTCGCAGAACATGCTTCCCCCAACCCCCTCCCCTAGTTCGCTCACATTCTTTCTTTGTGTATCATCCTTTTGCGACATTGCGAGAGAGAAATATTATCTGACGTGTATATGCAGATTCTCGAACGACGAATAATTCGGCCTCAAGGTGGCGTTCGGGCCGTCGTCCGACCGTTTTCCGAAGTGCCTATGAGGCTTTATTCTTGCACCGAATGAAAGTAGGTATAGGCCTAGTAATTACAGCTTTCATATAATCGGTGACATTGGAGCCATCATAGCTTCAAGCTCATAAACCGTGGTATAATATCCCCCACTGAAAATCAGTAGGCTTATTTATGCTCTGAGTGAGTAGACCATTTTTATTTACTTTATTTAAGAATCAATAAGCATAGCCAGGCTCTCAGGAGTAAATCCTTTTAACCTCGTCAAGGACCCCTCTGCATCGACGCCGGCGGTCTCATCTTGTTCTTGTTGTTGCTGTTGTTGTTGTTGTTGTTTTCAACTCAATATCCGGTTTGTGTTCTGCGTCCGGGCGCGAAAAGTCACCGTAATCTCTCATCCCCGAGCGATTGGAACAAAGTGCGAAGCGGAGTAATCGCAGGGGCCGGAACAACATGTATCGCCTGAGCTCCCGTCTCAAACATCGTAATCCCATTCCCGTGTTATATTCGAACCTCCTGGATTGTTTGGGTCTCCCGTACGATACTCTCGTTCCACGTACCTTTGTTTCATTCACCTGGTTGTATTGTCAATATGGAAGGGACAATCTTAAATCCTCTTGCATATTTTCTTCTTAAAATACTTCTGTGTGTCGCATGTGGGGGATTATTTTGTGTGGCTCGTATGTATTATTTCAATACATGGTGGTCCAGGTGTGATTTCTGATTCGGGTTGTGGGTTTTAGTCTTTGAAATTTGACTTAAATCTATCTGTACGGTATTGGCTTATATTTAAACTGGGATTTTCGAGCCGTCGTAACAACGAAGCACAAAATTAATTCTATATTTTGTCCCAATGAAAATCAGTGCTTGTAATTTAGTGTGTATAGTCAATAAATACAAATGTATTTAGTTTATTTATTAATAAGAGCAACTGTTCTGTCACAAAACGCTTACGAATGTCTGCCAATGAGGCACAAACATGCATAGGCGCCGACTTGTTAACATTTCAGGGGGGGCTCAAAAAAATGACTCGCATGAACACTGGAGACACAGTTAGTAGTTACGAAGTTTAAAGTCAGTGCAGTTAGCCGAGTTTGATTAGGCGTTGGGGTGGTCTATAGTAAACCGCGGTCTCTGCGTTCCAGGTTCGAATCCTGGCTTGGGCATGGATGTCATGTGGCGTTTTCTCATCCTCATAATCACCCAGTCACAAATAGCCTCGTTGCGAAAATTTGGGACGTTAAAACCCAAATATCATCATCACGAAGTTTGGATACCATACCACCATAATTTAAAATCTTTGTGAGATTAACAAATGACTACACACATCTCAACAAATAACAGCCAACCAGAAAAACGTAGATACACTAGTCGATTTCGTATTTATTACAAATTTGGACTAATGTATTTAATAAAATGAGAACTTAGTTGTAGTTATGAAGACTGTTATCTTCCCAATTTCAAATTCTTTTTCAGTATAAACTAGAAAAAGCATATTTAATATGTGCTTTACTTGTAAATCCATTTTTAATTGCCAAGTTGGTAGAAGCGCTGGTTATGCTTACGGACTGTTTAACGGCTGATTGAAAAACCGGCCCTTACTTGCTATTACCTCGATTGCCGTTTTAATTGTGTCGATCGTAGATTGTGCCATTTAAAAATAGAGGTGTGTGCTTTGCAAATTTCGAATTTGACTGATCATCAACGACGTGAAGATAATGATGATGATTTGTGGTGTTTTACAACGTACTCGACAGTTTAGGTCATATGACGTCTCCCGAATCAGGTCCATCTATATCAGTATCACGGTAGTCGTCATAAGGAGAGTCCAGCACGGGAGGGCAGGGCCATGCGGGAGGAGAACACTTGTGGGGGGTGGGACAGTGGCGGGGAAGGGACAGGGTCTCCTTTCGTCGCCTCTTACGACTAGCAGAGTCACTCTGGGCCTATTCTACCCCAAGCTCCACCGGGCTGGGTTTGACCGCGCCCAATCGGCTGGGGGTCAACTCGGGCCTAGACGGGTCTCCTTTTGTAGCCTCTTACGACTGGCAGAGTCACCCTAGGCCTATTTTTTCCCGGGCGCAGATGGGGCATCAACGACGTAAAATAATTCGTTTCAAACTGGAAAAGTTTGGACAGAAATCCATGGGCTTTTCCAGCCCCATCGCCCTGGCCTGTCAAGTGAACGTCTTGCAAAAACGTTATAATCGTTTGATAATAAGACTCGATTTGGTACGAAACACCATCACCCGTGTTGGGCAAAATGGCCGCAATGGCTTGTGAATCGTCGTCTTGAAATTACTTGAAGATTGATAAACTTTTTGGCGAGTTTCGAACGAAAGATATAAGTTCGCGCATCAACATGAGAAAGTCTCGTATTTTTTCTATGCGTTGCATTGAATTTCAGGGGGGGCTCTGCCCCCCCTGACATTTTTCAGGGGGGGCGCTAGACCCCAAGCCCCCCGTAGTCGGCGCCTATGCAAACATGTAGGCCTACCGTTCTGTCCTCTCAGCCACGTGACGACATCATTCTGTACCGCGATCCTTCACAGAAGTCCTCGCATGGACATTTCTGTTGTTTATAGTTACGCCTACCACCGGTAAAACAAAAGTTTACCATTTTTTATCTTCAATTAAGCGGTAAGCCTACACAATATAGCCGTGCATTAGTTTCTAGGTACCAGTCGGACAGCATCGAAATTGCTTTGTCCATGAAAAGGAATCAATACACACGTTGTTTTGAAGAATATTTCATCGATGCCAGATTGGTGCGGAATAAAAAAGATTCCCGATCAATCATTGTACTTTTGTGCCTCGCTTTCCGCAATTCTTTACACTTGAAATGAATTGTGTGAGTTTTCCAAGTGCTGCTGTGACGTCACGGTGGATTTCGATCCCGCGTCTCGAGATCGAGTTTCCTAGTTCAATTCATATCTAGCGACGAGACGACGCAACGTCTTTACAACCAGTGGTTCTTACCCTTCGGCCCGTTCAGCTACCTTGAAGGGGTGGCCAATATATGTGCATACTCTAGGAACGAGCGAAGCTTTCCATTCTGCTCGAGTAATACCCGTCGGCCCGTTCAGCCGGGCGTGTAAAGTGTGTCCAACCGTTGTACAATGTACATCCACTTGACACGAGCGAACTTATTCATTTCAATTAATATTTAATTGTGGAACTGGTTTACTACAGAGACTATAGAGTTGTACTACACATAACATTATTGAAGAAAGACTGTGTAACTTATATCGCAATAAGTTCGTCCATTTTATCTCTCCCATCCTGTGCACTCTTTCACCGCCACTCTCATTCAATAATTACAATGTTGTAATTAATATAATCACGCAAAATTTATAATACTTACGTTTGATCCGCGTGGCATTGTTAACAGTAAAAGCATCTTCAATTATTAATTTTCTACTTTCTACTTAACCTACTTTTTATGTTCTACACTGCAACCGTTAAACGTTTATTTAACTTTATTATCACAGCACCTTCACGTGTTCAACTATAACATCTATGATTAATACATTTTTGTATGTGCGTGTTTCGTTATATTTTAACCCTGTTGTCTAAAGCACAGTCTACACCTTCATGCACAGTCTAGTTTCAACGTAATTGTGACGTCATATCTCCGATTTTTCACACCAATCGAAAATGAGTTTCCGGACAAACATATGGCTGACATTAAATCTAGGTTGAAACCGTACTATACGTTGGACAATGCGGTGTTTATCATGAGCAAGTAGTGTTCAGAGTCACGCGTGAGCCGACCCTTTGCAAAGCCCTGTCCGACCCCACCCTCCACATTGTATCTACGGGACTTTTATGCCCCCACTACTTCTACGTGGAGATGTTATTTGGTCCTGGATTTAGGACGTATAGAGATGGCCCTCTCTAGTCTGGCTTTATGAAACACCTTATTGCTTTTGTTAGCCTCGTGCGCTCTTTCCGCTGCGCGTTTCGTATCCGGAGCGCCGATAGGTTCCATCAGGTAGCCAATTTGTCGGCGAAATTGTTCCGTGATGAGAAGAGAAGCCGTCGGCCCGAAACAATAGGTCAGTAGACCCCCTTTCCCAATAAACTGGGAGCAAATATAGATTACATTTCAATGTAAATGTTTACTCGGTTGTGAAAATAATAATATATAGACAAAATAACGTCGAACGTGACCGAACTTTCGGCGGTTCCGTTTTGAACGTGATCGAGCTTCGATTTCATGAGTAAACAGTCAAAGAGGTTGAAAAGAAAAGAGAAATGCGTTGATTTTCTAGCGACGGAAAGAAATTATATTCGTAGTGTATTAAGTTAAATGTGTTTCGTTGGGGGCGCAAACGAAGACATTCACGAGGTAGAGAGTGACAACGAATTCATTTCCCGCTATACGGCGGAGTATACACTGCCAATGTGAAAACACCTGATTTTTCGGAAGTGAAATTAAATTGCTCCAGCTTGCTTTTTTCCCCCCTAAAGCGATTATCTTGTACGAGTCGCTTCGCCCGTGGGTATAAACCGACCGACGGCGCTAAAACTGTTCGTGGAAATCAGATATTCGTTTTTGACGAGTGGCTGGAGAAAATCAAATTGATTAGACGTAAGTCAGTTTTATACAAAAATAATTCGTTTAAATGAATAAACACATTCTTTAATACATAGACGTAGCTGTATAGTTTTTCTACTTTCCCAAACATTCTCCCTCTATGAAAAAGTAAATATTAACTACTTTCATATTTAAAAAGGTTTCTCTCGAATTAAAAAGGCAGTTTTTTACGGATTACCTATGTACTATTGATCTAACAATGTAACACACAAGATGACAGCAATTATTAAATGTTAATTTCTACATTGAGGGACACAACATTTTGAATCTGATAGTAGTTAATTCATATAAATTAACTAAGTTTAGTTAAAATTATTACAATTCACGGGAATTGGAATATTGTCATGCACCATCCGTAATCAGACATAAATGATGTATAGATATTCTTAATAATAATTGTTGCGTATATTTTAAGTTCGGCCAGATTTCTATGGATAAAGTGATCAGATGAAGCACAAACTAATGATTATGCCTAATACTGCAGAATCGAATTGGTACTACTTTATAGTAGCTTTCAAGATAAAAGATGGTTCACTTAAATACCTGTCAAACGTCCTAGAGTAGAGGAGTTCTACTGAAAATGGCACATAATATGTTGTAAGACATATTTTGTAAATATGTTATGAGTAAATGTAATGATCGTGGTATGCCATAAAACTTTGAAGAGAAAAATATAAATTAGATAATATTATGACATTTTCAACATGTCTCCACATGTGAAATTGTGTTCATCGAGGCATAGAGATTTATTAAATGGCTTCATAAGTTATTCCTATTTTGTTCAAGTGTGTTTACGACGTTAAGCTGTACGCGTAACGCTCGGCCTGTGCTTACCACGAAAGCCTTCGCTTTGTTCTGACGATGACCATTAACCTCCCCCCCCCCCCCCTGCTCAGCCCTCATTCGTATACTAACTTCTAAGTTGGAATATGAAAGCTTAAGAGAGTATTTAAAAGTTTTAATAAGATCAAATCCGTGATTCTCTTGTTCGCCAGAGAGAATGTCTGCCGCAATCCTCTTATGTTACTATTTCGTGCCGAACGGAAAACAGAGCTTTGTTAGTTGATCTGCAAGCGAAGTGGGCGCAATACCTCAACTTGTATCACAGATAAAGAGGGTGAATTGCGCAATAAATGCCGAGCATTGTTTGTTCAAATACATACAAATATAGGAACCACGCAGTGTTGGCTTGTACCCGGCACCTCCACCAATACGCATACAAATGCAGGAACCACGGTGTTGGCTTGTACCCGGCACCTCCACCAATACGCATACAAATACAGGAACCACGCAGTGTTGGCTTGTACCCGGCAACCCCACCAATACGCATACAAGTACAGGAACCACGCAGTGTTGGCTTGTACCCGGCACCTCCACCAATACGCATACAAATACAGGAACCACGCAGTGTTGGCTTGTACCCGGCACCTCCACCAATACGCATACAAATACAGGAACCACGCAGTGTTGGCTTGTACCCGGCACCTCCACCAATACGCATACAAATACAGGAACCACGCAGTGTTGGCTTGTACCCGGCACCTCCACCAATACGCATACAAATACAGGAACCACGCAGTGTTGGCTTGTACCCGGCACCTCCACCAATACGCATACAAATACAGGAACCACGCAGTGTTGGCTTGTACCCGGCACCTCCACCAATACGCATACAAATACAGGAACCACGCAGTGTTGGCTTGTACCCGGCACCTCCACCAATACGCATACAAATACAGGAACCACGCAGTGTTGGCTTGTACCCGGCACCTCCACCAATACGCATACAAATACAGGAACCACGCAGTGTTGGCTTGTACCCGGCACCTCCACCAATACGCATAAGAATACAGGAACCACGCAGTGTTGGCTTGTACCCGTCACCTCCACCAATACGCATACAAATACAGGAACCACGCAGTGTTGGCTTGTACGCGGCACCTCCACCAATACGCATACAAATACAGGAACCACGCAGTGTTGGCTTGTACGCGGCACCTCCACCAATACGCATACAAATACAGGAACCACGCAGTGTTGGCTTGTACCCGGCACCTCCACCAATACGCATACAAATACAGGAACCACGCAGTGTTGGCTTGTACCCGGCACCTCCACCAATACGCATACAAGTACAGGAACCACGTAGTGTTGGCTTGTACCCGGCACCTCCACCAATACGCATTCAAGTACAGGAACCACGCAGTGTTGGCTTGTACCCGTCACCTCCACCAAAACGCATACAAATACAGGAACCACGCAGTGTTGGCTTGTACCCGGCAACCCCACCAATACGCATACAAGTACAGGAACCACAGTGTTGGCTTGTACCCGGCACCTCCACCAATACGCAGACAAGTACAGGAACCACGCAGTGTGGGCTTGTACCCGGCCGCTCTCACCAATACCCATACAATTTTGAAGTTTAGAAATAAATCTTACTGTAATAGTTTTCGATGGACACATTCTGTCATCTACCGTTCGTTACACATTTGTTTATTGTACTGGTAGACAAATAATTTGTAAAGGAAAATCTATCATGAACACCTTGTTACAAATTTCGTTTTATCAATAATGGTGCGTTTTACATCAAAAATTAATATTTCTCACTTTGTGTTTCCTTTCAGAAGTAGATAGCTACGTCGTCATTCGACTTTACATTACAACATGAATGTAAAGTGCCACCACAAAGAAGATTTATAATGTTTTGAACATATAATAGCAACATTTTTTTAGTTTGACTCTCCCTTAGTTTATTTGCAACAATATTGATAACATACAATATACATTTTAACTACTTACAAGTAGTCATAATTGAAATCTTCTGATTACAACCGAACACGAGAAGTAGTGTACTTTTTATCACATCTATTTACTTAAGAAATATATACTGACGTATCTTTCCATGATATTGAATTTCAAATGCCGCTTGAAAGATAAAAATACGATTTTAACCGTTTTCTTCCATCCCTAATTAAGTAATTTATATCAATGTAAGCGAGAGAATACGAACATTATCTTAATGTATTTGAATGTTTTTGTGTATATGGGGACGATTTTTGTAATGTCTACTCCATTGGAAATATATTCATTGGAAAGTTTAAGTTAAGAGTTAAAGTTGCTTTCATAATTGTAAGAGTGGTGATTTATAACTCTCGTTAGAAAAAAGGGTTCCTACATTGACGATCACGTCTGATTTCTGCCTCAACCATTGTTGTGCTTCTTATTAGGCCGCTACCCCACCCCTCCTCTTCCACCCCCACTTTATAACGTTCGATCAGTCACACACGATATTAACTTTTCTCTTGTTATAATCGCGGCGCTAGTTCAAGTTTTTGAGTTTGTCGCGCTAATGTTCAAACGATAAAATCACGTTATCGGTCATTAACATGAATCGACCAATGTGTTTTTTTATGTTTTGTGAAATCTTAACTAAAGAGTTTAATCTCGAAAAAATAAAAACCTGCCTTTGAAGTTGCCTCGTTACATTTTGTAATTTATTTTTACTCCGGTTTATCAAGTATCGTTTCAAAGTTGTAGGCCATCATTTTTCATTGACGATAATTAAATGGCAAAGTGTTATTAAGTTTTTTTTTCTCTGTAAGTAGTAAGTTTTTCCAAGGTTACAGTTATAAGTGAATATATTATAATTATGCTGCTAATGGTTGTTATGTTTCATACATTCACATACGTTATTGTTGTAACTCTTTAATAAGACTTCTTATATGTCTTTCGCGAGTGGATGAATAACGAAACAGCCAAGTTATTTCGTGTGGTAATGGTTAAAAATCGTTTAAAATGAGTAAACTTTTGTGTAGTGTTTTTTAGCTTTTGCCAATACTGCATATTTATGCCATTTTCACTAATAACTGATTTAAGGGTGAGCTATGTTTCAGTTTGGCAATATCAAGGGCCGTAAAGTTATTTAAAAAGTTCACAAATCATCTGCAATTCTCGCTCGTTGTACAGCTGCAAGCGCTTTGGGGATAGAATGTAATTGATTTTTAGCATAGCAATTCAAGCAGATTGCTTGAGGATACAACAGCGTCTAAAATCAAGATGTGATTTCGAATTTTCTTTTGGCAATCTTGTCTGTAGAACAAACTTTGTTCCTTGGAAATCCAAAGTATATAAAAAATAGAAAAGCTCACGTTACCGTTTCCAATTCACTCGTGTCCGGACAATCGAACCGTGCGCGCGGAGCTGTCTCTAGAATGTATCAGGGTTTTCACCAAAAGAGAAATGGAGCGTTTTGTCGAAATTGTATGCAAGTGCCAAGTGGGTCGATTAGCCTGCTCGGAGGGGGCTTAGTGACGTCACACGACTACTGTAGACCCGGCACCTCCACCAAGACACGTCTCAAGGTCATGACGGTTGGGGTGGAGGGGCTAAATGACGTCACACGACTACTGTTGCCCCGGCACCTCCACCAAGACACGTCTCAAGGTCATGACGGTTGGGGTGGAGGGGGCTAAATGACGTCACACGACTACTGTAGACCCGGCACCTCCACCAAGACACGTCTCAAGGTCATGACGGTTGGGGTGGAGGGGGCTAAATGACGTCACACGACTACTGTAGACCCGGCACCTCCACCAAGACACGTCTCAAGGTCATGACGGTTGGGGTGGAGGGGGCTTAGTGACGACACACGACTACTGTAGACCCGGCACCTCCACCAAGACACGTCTCAAGGTCATGACAGTTGGGGTGGAGGGGGCTAAATGACGTCACACGACTGCTGTAGACCCGGCACCTCCACCAAGACACGTCTCAAGGTCATGACGGTTGGGGTGGAGGGGGCTAAATGACGTCACACGATTACTGTAGACCCGACACCTCCACCAAGACACGTCTCAAGGTCATGACGGTTGGGGTGGAGGGGGCTAAATGACGTCACACGACTACTGTGTACCCGGCACCTCCACCAAGGCACGTCTCAAGGTCATGATGGTTGGGGTGGAGGGGGCTAAATGACGTCACACGACTACTGTAGACCCGGCACCTCCACCAAGACACGTCTCAAGGTCATGACGGTTGGGGTGGAGGGGGCTAAATGACGTCACACGACTACTGTAGACCCGGCACCTCCACCAAGACACGTCTCAAGGTCATAATGGTTGGGGGAAGGGGGCTAAATGACGTCACACGACTACTGTAGACCCGGCACCTCCACCAAGACACGTCTCAAGGTCATGACGGTTGGGGTGGAGGGGGCTAGTTGACGTCACACGACTACTGTAGACCCGGCACCTCCACCAAGGTACGTCTCAAGGTCATGACGGTTGGGGTGGAGGGGGCTAAATGACGTCACACGACTACTGTAGACCCGGCACCTCCACCAAGACACGTCTCAAGGTCATGACGGTTGGGGTGGAGGGGGCTAGTTGACGTCACACGACTACTGTAGACCCGGCACCTCCACCAAGACACGTCTCAAGGTCATGACGGTTGGGGTGGAGGGGGCTAGTTGACGTCACACGACTACTGTAGACCCGGCACCTCCACCAAGACACGTCTCAAGGTCATGACGGTTGGGGTGGAGGGGGCTTGTTGACGTCACACGACTACTGTAGACCCGGCACCTCCACCAAGACACGTCTCAAGGTCATGACGGTTGGGGTGGAGGGGGCTAAATGACGTCACACGACTACTGTAGACCTGGCACCTCCACCAAGACACGTCTCAAGGTCATGACGGTTGGGGTGGAGGGGGCTAGTTGACGTCACACGACTACTGTAGACCCGGCACCTCCACCAAGGCACGTCTCAAGGTCATGACGGTTGGGGTGGAGGGGGCTAGTTGACGTCACACGACTACTGTAGACCCGGCACCTCCACCAAGACACGTCTCAAGGTCATGACGGTTGGGGTGGAGGGGGCTAAATGACGTCACACGACTACTGTAGACCTGGCACCTCCACCAAGACACGTATCAAGGTCATGATGGTTGGGGTGGAGGGGGCTAGTTGACGTCACACGACTACTGTAGACCCGGCACCTCCACCAAGACACGTCTCAAGGTCATGACGGTTGGGGTGGAGGGGGCTAAATGACGTCACACGACTACTGTAGACCCGGCACCTCCACCAAGACACGTCTCAAGGTCATGATGGTAGGGGTGGAGGGGGCTAGTTGACGTCACACGACTACTGTAGACCCGGCACCTCCACCAAGACACGTCTCAAGGTCATGATGGTAGGGGTGGAGGGGGCTAAATGACGTCACACGACTACTGTAGACCCGGCACCTCCACCAAGACACGTCTCAAGGTCATGACGGTTGGGGTGGAGGGGGCTAAGTGATGTCACACAACTACTGTAGACCCGGCACCCCCACCAAGACACGTCTCAAGGTCATGATGGTTGGGGTGGAGGGGGCTTAATGACGTCACACGACTACTGTGTACCCGGCACCTCCACCAAGGCACGTCTCAAGGTCATGATGGTTGGGGTGATATGTTGCTACAGTAGACGGAGCACCCCTACGAAGTGTTGTTAGGTCTATTTATTATTATTTTAATATTTTCCGTTGCTTGTTGTTTGTTGTTGAGCGTATTTTCAGGAGCTAGTAAATATAGTATGTCATGCAGAGCTATCGTGAGAATATTTGCATCTACATCTTTATAAACATGTATCCCTGCAAAAGCGATTAATGTTTCCACACACAGATAGGTCCCTACACATCTGCATATGCTTTTACATAAGACACCTAGATATGCCATAAATAGATGCATGAGACGAAACAAACAACACTTTACCCGCTATATTTTCATTTCGTGTTTATTTATCAGCAACAAGGCATTGTCCCACAAGTGCGATACAATAAAAAATCTTTTTTATTAAAATTATTATTATCCACGGTTTTAATCTACAACAATTATCTTTGCTGTCTACGTAGAAGAATGTATGTGAACAAATCTTGATGACATTTAAAACTATACATTGTGTGTGTTTTTACTATTTATTATTGTTTATGTGTTATTGTTGTGAAGGCTTGTAATATGGTATTATGTATGTAGAATTGTATTCATGTTAGACTCACGTGTGCTTTACTCAGATGATTATGTAGATATTAAAATGTGGTAATTTGTAATATCCCAAATCTTTTTCAAGTCCTTGGTCCCAGTATATTCCTTTTGATGATGGTACAAACTTTGAAAATAGTTTTGGACAGTAGTATTTGTAAATGTTTTCGGCTTTTGTGTCTGATAATTAATCTCTGCCGTTTCTTCCCTGTTGCAGGTAAGAGTGCGGTGCAGTGCTGAGCTGAGTAGCACCGCATCACGTGGTGCGGCTGTGAGTACACGATCAACACACGCTGGCTGGCGTTAAGCCCCGAGGGTAGCCATTTCACAAGCGTTTCACTCGAAAAGATTGACATTCTGGTAATCTATTTTTCAACCCTAATGGTCTCGTGATGGTGTTGGCGCAAGGACCCACCCGAGGGATTGCGGCGCCATATTGTAGCGTAGAGTCATTTCCTGGTGAAAATATATCTTTTGTTAACACGTATCTTCTTTGATGTCATGTCCATGATTCCATTTACTTTATCGTTTTATTGAATGATTTTGCTTGATGACGTGTGAAGAACGTCAAACGTTCAGGTAGCACAATCACTACGATCATCCTAGCGATTCTAAGGTTGGAATTCATAGTCGGCCCCTACACCTAGGGGCGCCCATTGTTACTAAGGTAACAATTGTTTGCATGTTATTTCCCATAAACAAAACAAATCCATAGCAACAATGGGTGCCCCTAGGTGTAGGGGCCGACTATGAATTTCAACCTTAGATTCCAATAGAATTTAAATGAAATTGGAGGTATTTTTTTTATAATAGGGTGAAGGACGTTTTAAAGCGTACTATTTATATTTTGAAATAGGAATCATTCTCTGTTAGATGGACATGCATATCAATAATATTTACGCCTTGGGGCAAAACGTATTGCAGTTGAAGATATATTGTAAATTCAACGGAAATACTCCCCTTCATTATGTACCCAGAAAATTTGAATTTGGGTGCTTTTCCTTGCGTATTCGTCAGGAATGAAAAATCCCTAGATGAAAGTCTGTTGAGGGCTTGGTTGTAATATAGCTATTAGCTACTCGTCGTCTCGATAGCTTCCTTGCTATTATTTAGTGGATACTCTGAAGACAGACAGTTTGGTGCATGGCTCTCGGTGGCTGCGAAGTGTCCAAATATACACGACCGTTCTTAAAACAGGCCGGCATGGATAGGTGACAATAATATTCGTCTTACCACTGATATTACGATCTCGGTACAACTATGTATCCTTGGAATAACTTGTTTTCACCATGGCAACCACCAATGAAGCTTTGAAATGTTGCTTATCACAAAGCTAACTTTATCTAGAACCTTTCCCGATATCATAATACCGGGACTTAGACCTGGGCGTAGTAGCTTACCTTACCTGTTTTGTGCAACACGGCGTTGCTATCGCCCCGAAAACAGAATTTGCCATTTTGAAATACTCTGACAGTAACCAGAGCTGAATAATCTTTTCCCCTTCCGATGTCGGGTTTTAGCCTATTTCCGTTTACTCATCCGATGTGTAATTGTCTGTTTTGCCATTTCGTGTTTGTTTGTGAATCGAGACTTCTCTGGTTGCTTTCACTTCAGTTAATTAAATCGAACATTGGGAAAATTATCTCTTTGTTGTGTTCACTTTATACTTGAAATAATATCAATAGGCAGTATTTGCCTTTCTAAGCGGCCCGTTGTAAACAGGTCCGAGATGTGTGTGGGTATTGTTATACACACCCAAAATACGAAGGTAAATGTACAACATTAAACCACCATTGAAACAAAGTTACATCCATAGTAAAGAGCTCTAAATTCGCCGTAGCTTGGCCCGTAATGTGTTCTTGTCTGTAATAACTAACAACTAACCACGTCAAAGCATAGACATGCAATGCCTAATCAATTAAGTTCAGCTCGTTATTTAACAACGACGTGTAATATTGTAAAGCGTAGATAGGCAAACGGGTAGCCATATTTCGGCAGCCATGATAAAACAAATTTTGTTTGCTGTGTTTCAATCCCTTATCCCCCCCCCCCCCCCTCGGACATTTTAATTTGTATCAAACATAATTTAAAGTGTAATTAAATACCAAATAAATAATTATAGGAAAATTCCAAACTTACAGAAGACCTTAATTTTCGTCGCATTTTATACGTACTGTACAGGTAACAATATAAGAGCTGATGTTGGTAGGCGGTTAACTTAGCAAAAGCGTAAAATTACGCAGTATTAAGAAATGACATTGCTTATCTATGGTTTACTAGTTACTACATATTAAATTCTAGGGCGTTGTTTTTTTTTTACGCATTATTAACTGCGGTTAGAAGCACTGCCTGCGTTCCAACGTGGCTACGGATACGCACCTAACTGCCATAGTTTTCGTACAGTCGATGAAACATCGAGGCCTTATACAAACGCACGAATGTTTATTTTTGGTTTGATCGTATAAAATGGTATAGTAATATTTTCTATTATTTTGCGTGTAGCCATGCATAATGCACATAGAAGTCCCCGTACTTGTTTTGCTATCAACAACGGTTGTGTAATCAGTGTTCCCGGGAACCCGCTACACATCACACTGTTGTGTTATTTCGCTACGTTACATGGATCGGAACAAAATTAATTTTTGTAATTACCTGGTCCCCCCCCCCCCCTCCCACCACCACTTTAATCAAAAGTTGACAGCGAAACTGTCAAAGTAATCTGCATAATAATAGCTCACTTTCGATTCACAAAAGCGCTTAGTCTGGCAATCAACGAATCCACTATATTGCATTCCATTCGCGTATAGTACCGGCGGGCGGCCTAAACCCAGGGGCAGGCGCGTTGCTCGATCTTTTCATCATGAGCACGTTGTGCGGGGGGAGGGGTGGGTTTGAATTCCACGTGCCGTGTAGAATGTAGCGGTATTGGGATTCTCCTTGTGGCGATAAAAGAATGTTGTTTTAAATCTAATCTGAATTACTAGACCTATATTGTGAAGCATTTAGTTGGTTTTGGTTTTGTGACCAACCGCTAGGTCTATATGGATGGGGTGTGGTGTGAGGGCTAAGGGATCATTTTGATATCTATCGTGTTTTGCAGACTTAGCTAATATTGAAATGTGTCATATTTCCTCCCGCATTTGTGTGGATAGATTGATTTGAACTCTGCTGTGAAAGATTTAAGGTTGGTTTTTGATTGTAAGTGGTTACGCTGGTTGCTGTTTTGGTGGAGATAATCATCGGTTTTAAACGAATTAATGTATTACTTTACTACAGGTCCCGACTTCTGTATTTACCCTACATATTGTGAACAATCCAGACCTTCAGGAGATGTACATTATGAGGCAACATATTGGGGGGGTGGGCGTTAGGGGGGTTTGTCTATTGACAGACGGCACCCCTACAGCAAGTGGCACCAACCAAAGCAGTGAACGTGCTGCGATCTGTTGGGTTGCTCCAACCCTCGTTAGACCTCAGTCGAAGGGAAGAGTTGCAACCCGCCTCCCATGGCCCTCAGTATCTTGCTAGTTTGTTGTTGTCCGATAGACATAGCTCAGTGGTAAGACGCGAGTTTGTCATTGGGGAGGTCGCAGATTCGATTCCGGCTACCGGCAATCCTGACTAACGGTTTAACCCGATGTGATGCTCTCGGGCATTCCTTTATCTTTTCAAATATGCATACACTCTAATAGAGAGCTGGTGTACACCCTGTAGCAGGTATTTATTCTAACGGAAGAAAATATTTTATTATTTGTACCTATGAACGCGATTTTCAAAGACGGTCAATAAACATCAAGAGAGAGTTCACAAGAACACAATAGCAATACAACAAAGCTCTTTCGTCGTTACAGAAATGGAAGATACTTTGAGAAATACCTCTAAAAAATTAATTGGCGTTTTCTTTGATAAACATATCATTTTGGTTACAAACAAGAATCATCATCATAGAATATGAGTTTTTAAAGAACCCATTTCAAACACAACAAATAAAAAGTAAAAACTTCAGAAATGGTAAAGAAAAAAGAAAAAGAGAAAAGCAACGAGTGACTGGCAAACAAACCAACGGAAGGGAAAAATGAAAAGTGAAAAATTAAAAAGATGGACGAAACGGAAATCCGTAATAAAAAAAGAAGCCACATTTGATTCAACACCAATATTATTATACCTTTTACATATTTGCTGCAAGTGCGGCCGTCATAAAACCGTCTGTGGTGTTGAACACACCGCTGCTTTTGTGTGCGGGTTTTGAGGGGGGTGGGGGGTTATATACCGCAGATATTACTCACAAATGTTTTATGCCCGAGTGTAATCTTACATCCCTTTAAACTCATTTTATGGATTAATGACGCTTTGTGCCAAGTTTATCGTCTAGGGTGACCAACGCAGTTACGTACGTTACTTGTTACTTGCCCATCTTTAGATTTGCCATACCGCGTTTAATTAAATGACGAAGTGCCTTGTAAGTACTTGCTAAATATAACAAAGTTTACCGATAAATTATTCCGGTTGGCTGAGCTAGTGTTGTAATTTATGGGAGGCAAACATAAAGTGACGCTCGCTCGCGTCTTCCAGACGTTAAGCCTCCATCTAAACGGCGTGACGTCATATTCAGAGATGGGTGAGTGATACTGCATGCGGCACGATTATAAGGGCTACTGAGCACGTGGAGATAATATGTGTGCTGTACTCAATACGAGACAAGTAAACGTGTTTACAAAGCTAACATGTGTAAGATACGTCGGTAATACATTTAATTTATTTAGGTATTGATATATATTTATTTATTTATTTATTTATTTATTTATTTATTTATTTATTTATTTATTTATTTATTTATTTATTTATTTATTTATTTATTTATTTATTTATTTATTTATTTATTTATTTATTTATTTATTTATTTATTTATTTATTTATTTATTTATTAATTAATTTATTTATTTATTTATTTATTTATTTATTTATTTATTTATTTATTTATTTATCTATTTATTTATTTATTTATTTATTTATTTATTTATTTATTTATTTATTTATTTATTTATTTATTTATTTATTTATTTATTTATTTATTTATTTATTTATTTATTTATTTATTTATTTATTTATTTATTTATTTATTTATTTATTTATTTATTTATTTATTTATTTATTTATTTATTTATTTATTTATTTATTTATTTATTTATTTATTTATTTATTTATTTATTTATTTATTTATTTATTTATTTATTTATTTATTTATTTATTTATTTATTTATTTATTTATTCATTAATTTTTAACTTGTGTTTTCTTTCTTAAAAAAGGACAGTAACTACAACTGTATGATGTACAAAAGGAACACAACAAAAAACATACAAACCAAACTTCATAATTATATATATGTAGCACGAATAACAAAATTAAGGTACTTTAGAAAGACATGTCATAACATAGGGCCTATGAATACAGAACAAAATGTAAATACGTTTGTGCATAGGAAATACATGAACTAGTGAATAGACTGATATACACACAACTGTGAAAAGAAAATAGTAAATCTTATCGACACAGGGCATGTTGGCAGGAGAGAAAAAGAAGAAATTTAACCAAAACAAAACAGTTACAGAAAATAGAAAAGTAAGCAAGAAATTGGAAAGGAAAACGAAATATTACTAAACTCTCTTCATAGAATATAAATTAATTGTATGTACAGTAAACGTCAAAATGCAGAAAATACCAGATAGTGACTCTCTGAAAATGATCAGTACAGCCACACATTTACTATAAGAACATGACTCTTATGTGATCGATGGTCCTATTTTATGAGCTACAATGAAGAAAACACAGGTAATTTGTTCTTTTTTTAGTTTTATTTGTTCATCGGTAATTCCTTAAGTTCATATAGCAAGGCTGCAATTTATTCTGAAGCTCCATTGAACACATATTATGAATTTTAAAATATATAAATAACCATCAAAATATTAAATTTGCACATTGCCGGAATGCTAAAGAACTAGTTTTCAACTTCGTATCTACACGAAGTCTATGCACGATAGTGTGAACAGCGAAGTCCCCGCACTAAAATGAGAGGCTGGTGTAGTGTAGTGTAGAGTGTACTGCCTCACTGCGGTCGTAAACTATGCCGACCCTGCACACACTGTGGCGCAACGCGGCACTTTCTGAACGACCGCTTTATCTCCGCGACCGGTCGACGCATAATATGATCCAGCATAACAGCGGCCCGAGCTGTTCAAGATAGCGCGCACGCTGTCCTTGCTCAGCGTGTTTGCTTTAGTGCCTCTAGATTCAGGTGTATGTTTAGTGTTGATAGGGACACTTGTTTGTTTTAGTGCCTCTAGATTCAGGTGTATGTTTAGTGTTGATAGTGACACTTGTTTGTTTTAGTGCCTCTAGATTCAGGTGTATGTTTAGTGTTGATAGTGACACTTGTTTGTTTTAGTGCCTCTAGATTCAGGTGTATGTTTAGTGTTGATAGTGACACTTGTTTGTTTTAGTGCCTCTAGATTCAGGTGTATGTTTAGTGTTGATAGTGACACTTGTTTGTTTTAGTGCCTCTAGATTCAGGTGTATGTTTAGTGTTGATAGTGACACTTGTTTGTTTTAGTGCCTCTAGATTCAGGTGTATGTTTAGTGTTGATAGTGACACTTGTTTGTTTTAGTGCCTCTAGATTCAGGTGTATGTTTAGTGTTGATAGTGACACTTGTTTGTTTTAGTGCCTCTAGATTCAGGTGTATGTTTAGTGTTGATAGTGACACTTGTTTGTTTTAGTGCCTCTAGATTCAGGTGTATGTTTAGTGTTGATAGTGACACTTGTTTGTTTTAGTGCCTCTAGATTCAGGTGTATGTTTAGTGTTGATAGTGACACTTGTTTGTTTTAGTGCCTCTAGATTCAGGTGTATGTTTAGTGTTGATAGTGACACTTGTTTGCTTTAGTGCCTCTAGATTCAGGTGTATGTTTAGTGTTGATAGTGACACTTGTTTGTTTTAGTGCCTCTAGATTCAGGTGTATGTTTAGTGTTGATAGTGACACTTGCTTGTTTTAGTGCCTCTAGATTCAGGTGTATGTTTAGTGTTGATAGTGACACTTGTTTGCTTTAGTGCCTCTAGATTCAGGTGTATGTTTAGTGTTGATAGTGACACTTGTTTGTTTTAGTGCCTCTAGATTCAGGTGTATGTTTAGTGTTGATAGTGACACTTGTTTGCTTTAGTGCCTCTAGATTCAGGTATATGTTTAGTGTTGATAGGGACACTTGTTTGCTTTAGTGCCTCTAGATTCAGTTGCATGTTTAGTGTTGACAGTGACACTTGTTTGTTTTAGTGCCTCTAGATTCAGGTGTATGTTTAGTGTTTAGTGTTGATAGGGACGCTTGTTTGCTTTAGTGCCCTTGTATATAGTAACGTGTTTCGCTAAGCGCGCCTATAGTGTAATAAATTGTCTATTTTAGTGTAAAATGTATGTTTTAGTTACGCTAGTGTAGATGTCTGTTTTATTGATGCTGTTAGCTCGTGGTTGTTTTACTGTAGCCTGTTTTGATTTAGTGTCGCTATAGAGTGGCGCGTTTCATTTAGCGCTGATGTAGTGATTTGTGTGTGTTTTAGTGTCACGTGTATGTTTTAGTGTCGCAAGACCCATATGGCAGTTTTAGTGCCACGAGAGTCACGTGTTTCAATAATCGCTACTAGTGTTATTTTGAGTGTTATACTGCTGCTGGTTCGTGGTTGTTTTAGTGCCAGATGTATGTTTTAGTGTCGTTAGTGCCACGTGTTGCGTGTAGTGCTGCATGACTGTTTTAGTGTCGCTAGTGCCACGTGATAGTGAACACTCAGTCAGTCGTCGCTCCCTGACCAGGAACATCAGAGGCTACACTAGAAGGCAACAGTTCAATTTCATCGGCGGCCATTAATAATCTTGTATGTTCCTGACAACGTGATGAAGTGTTCTAGTTCGCCCCTCAGCCGCAACAATGTGACGGGGCGCTGCGCTCCGACGCTATTAGTCCAATGGAATCCGTAATAGGAGCACAAAGTGTGTTGGGGGGGTTGGGGGGGCGCCGGAGCACGCTAACTTCTCAGTGCTTCTTTTAATGAGTTTGCTTGCCGATGAATTGCATCACCTTATGTTTGTGGCTTCTTACCATTACATGAATTTCGTTATAGCTTTTTCCGTTATTGCAATTCGAGACGATGAGGGCTGATAATGCAGATGAAGGATCATTTCAACCATACCTTACGCTCAATTCCAACCCACGTCCCTGGGATATTTCGTTCTATTACAGTTCATAAAAGACGCTAAAAGAAAATAACTAAAATGAATATTACACTGTCATCTTTAAATGCTTGTCTGCACGTATTGTTGGTTCTTTGGTAAACAGTGTTCGACACAAGCTACTTTGAAACGTGAGAATTTTGTTCAGATCTCGGATTTTTTTGTTCCTATATTTAAAATCACATTGAATATACAACATTTTGGAATGATGTGGGGGCTAGATATTATCAATTACTACATATATTCTCCAAAACGTATGCACAATTGATGGTGTTTGCATAAAATTAGAGAATTTCCATAATCTTTAATTGTCTAATTTGATCCAAACGTTTTGTGAAAAACTTGTTCATAGAATACCCATGTAGATTATAATAATATCTAGTCCCGCATCATTCTAAAAAAAATTATATTAAATGCCATTTTAAAAGTTACGGGAAAAAATTAAATTCTCCTAGTTTTCGAGGTATTTATATCTTAGCACTTTCAGATGATTGTTGGCTATACATGAACACACACGACATTATGAATATTCATTGCGTGTCTAGTATGAGTGTGGCCAAGATTCATATCACTGGCTCAGTGCTGTGGTATTCCACCCGCAGTATTGTTTTCTTATACTGTCTGCCCGACGAATGACGGATAGCCTGGAACTAACTTATCAGCGAAGCACATTTGCATCAAAAGCCGCTTATCTCGCTACTGGTAACTTCATAATAGCCTACTATTAACGTAGAATATAAGTAATTATAGTTTTAATTGGAGCGCAAGGCATTATTTCTACACCATTACCGAGTTCTTTCAAAACGTTTTATCCATACTCGCGCTGAAAATAATTAATCTGAGCTTTTGGGATTAATTTCTATTCCGATCCAATAGCTGAGTTAGAAATTCAGTAGTAAAACATATTTCTATCACTTTCTTAACATTTACTGTTAGGGTTTATGAGTGTTAGTCGCAGGCAGTGTTCATTATGAGATGTTGTTGTGTTTAGTTCGTATATCATTGTGCGGGCCCAGACGTTACCACAGTGAACCGGTCATCTTTAGAAAACTTGTTATATTTATTGTGTTTGAATGACAATTAAGTAAACATCTAATTTTGTGTGAATTAATCATATCAAAATAAACACACCTTTTACATAAAAAAAAACTACTCCCCCCCGCCCCCCAACTTCCCACATCAGCCTCTTTTCCATCTCCTCCCCTTTTCACTCC
This sequence comes from Isoperla grammatica, assembly GCA_945910005.1. Lineage (NCBI taxonomy): Eukaryota > Metazoa > Arthropoda > Insecta > Plecoptera > Perlodidae > Isoperla > Isoperla grammatica. The sequence continues at coordinate 65,723,479 of OX246738.1, forward strand.
TGGAAGTGGCTTAACTTTTTCGGGCATGTAGAGATGAACTATTAATGTCTTCTCAGAATTTTCAATTTCCTTCCATTTCGTTTTCGATTACTCGTTTTCCAGTTAGGAACGAATCGAGTTTTAGCTACCACTATTGAACACTCCTGTCTCAGGTTTCTACCGCGAGATGGCACCACCGTCGCCCGCACACTGTTACCAACGATACGGGGAAACATACGCTACCGTAAAAGTGGAACATTGCTTCCTGAAACTGCCTTCAAAGAAGCGGAACAGTTTATAAGTTTTGAGATTTAGTTTTCAGGGTTGATATGTTACTACATTTCAGTGATATAGGTTGTTTTCTAGGTAAGAGTTTCTATCTTGTGCCACGAAGTGTTAGAGGAACTACAACGAAACGAAAATATCGCAAGAACTGGACAAAATTAAATATTAATAAATTTTTCATATATAACGCATAAGTTGAGCTGTTTTCCTTTGTTCTTTCTAGGGCTATGTTTTACTGTAAAGATAGTCTTATGGTTTTTATAAGAAATAATTATATAGAACCAAATTTATTATCCTGCATTTATCTCAGCCCCTGGTTACAAACTGAATAGCCAAACATTGATTTTTTCTTCTTTGATTGTTGCGGACCCACCGCCTGGCAATCCGCCACAGTACCTCCCCCCAGTATCGGAGGGTTGTGACGATACGGAGAAGTGTGGACCAGCTGGGCGGGAAAGTGAACGCGCTTGACGGATGCTTTTGCATTTAACGGAGCGGTGGGTGTACCGATGATGGTGGTTGATGAGGGTGTGATGATGTTGTTGTTGTTGTTGTTGTTGTTGTTGTTGTTGTTGTTGTTGTTGTTGTTGTAGTAGTGGGCTGCAATAGGCAATACGTTGCCAGGAAAAGTGTGGCCTGGCGTCGGTTTGGAAGGTGCGTTGACAGCCAAGATGCTGTCTGCATCCACATATGCAGGTTTGAGCCGGTCGATGGAGACCACTACACTCTTGCCGGCACGGTGGATGGTGAAAAATTTATCGTTACGTGAAATGACTTCGTATGGGCCATCATACGGTTGTTGAAGAGGAGTACGGACCGCATCATGACGCACGAATACATGCGAGCAGGTTGCAAGATCTCGAAAAACAAATACCGCGTGTTGGCCGTGGTGAGACGGTTGAACCGGACGCAACTGGGAAAGGCGACGTCGAAGGCGGTCAACGTATGCTGATGTGGATTCTGGCGTCGCTGGAGGGGGCGAGAGATATTCGCCCGGTAGACGGAGTGTTGTGCCGTACACGAGCTCAGCGGGGGTGGCCTTGAGGTCCTCCTTCCATGAGGCACGGATGCCGAGCATTACCCATGGCAAAGCGTCCGTCCAGCGGTCATCTCCATGGCATCGAAGTGCTGCCTTCAGCTGACGGTGAAGTCGTTCCACCATACCGTTGGATTGAGGGTGGTAGGCTGCGGTCCGGAGGTGAGTCATGCCAGTAATGTTACTGAGTGCACGGAAGAGGTGGGACTCGAACTGGCGGCCCAAGTCCGTTGTAACCTTAAGCGGTGTTCCGAACCGTGAGATCCAACCTGTGACGAGTGCGGTAGCCACCGTCTCGGCAGTGATATCGGAAAGCGGTATGGCTTCCGCCCACAGGAAGCCATACCGCTTAGTAAAGTAGCGTGATACCAACACAATCCTCTGTCAGTGGTCGTGCCTGCTGGTGCTGGGGCCCTGTTGTGTGACCTTGAACGCTGACGACGGCCTTGGAACTGATCATCACTGAGCGCGGCGACGATGGCAGTCAGCGACTTCAACCGTTGTGTCAACTCTTGTAATTGTGCTTCCATTTTAAATGTGATTACCGATAGACAGAAGGTATGCGTCTTATTCGGATCACGTCGGGGTCACCAATATGGTATTTAAAAGATATAATTGAAAAGAACCAAATTTATTAATATGTATTTATCTCAGCCCCTGGTTACAAACTGAATAGCCAAACATTGATTTTTTCTTCTTTGATTGTTGCGGACCCACCGCCTGGCAATCCGCCACAGTCTCATCACTGTTCAGGCTATGCATACTTGGACTTCGAATTTTGCACTATATATAACTTATACAATACCTTTATAAATTTTGTTGTTTGCAGAAAATGTTACAAGAAAACATTTTTTAGTCAAACCAATCATTATTTACGCTTTATTTTTTAAAACCCCTCGTCGAAACGTTCAATTAAAAAAAGTAAAGAGTAATAATGTTTGGTTTGACCGAAAATGTTTTTTTTTTTACAATATTGAATATAGGCCTATACATATTAGCCCACACATCTTTCATCACAGCTAAAATTGTCCCAACGTATAACTATTGTATCGAGCTGACGAAATAGCACAGTCCAACATTGCCCACTTAATGGTTTACGTTCCTTACATCTACTTTAAATAGGTCATTATAGTGATTACTCACGACTGTGCATTGCGATCCTGAAACCCCACTCACAACGGGCGTGACTAGTGAGGCTTGTGCTCTCTACTTAACGGATCGCCAGGAATCTGTTGTTTATCGTTGAATCAGAAATAAATATGACGTCAGAGTGAGCTATATTATTTTCTGTGAGTCTTATATAGTGGTTGAAATCACTTAATGCAGGGATCGATATACCAACTTGTCATCCTGTGTAAAATAGAAAATAGTTGCTAATAGAAAGCTCTAGTTTGTTTATGATGTTTTTGAGTGAATCTGATCCTCCATTAGTAAATACGAGAAATCATGGCCATGTATAAATCTAAAGTACCTAAACTGTTGGTAAATTATCAATATCAATACCGCCAACATAATAAAGCACATGAAAATAAATCTGTTACTCCGTTTTAAAATAAATTGATATGTGTCCACGCAAACTGCAGGTTTGCCTTGTGAATATTGGCGCTCATTTAGGACCAACTTAACGATCTTCGCCGTTTGCGATCCCTTCATGTTCTGAATCCTTTGATTGGTGTCGCAGATATATGTACTTTATTTCCCGTTCTGATATATATAGTGTTACAATCAATACTCCCACCTACATATTAACCACATTTTACAACCATTCCAACGACGCCGCTTATCTGTAAGAGTGGATGGTCTTTTATAGAGAACATTTCCGTGTCCAATGTTTTGGATATATAAATATATGGTTGGCATATTAGATTAGGCTGTGGGATACCACTGCATAATTATATATTTAAAGTTGTTTCATATTTTTGTGAAATCCAACATCTTATCTGGATTCCACCTTGCTTTTTGCTATTATAATGTACTAGAACTCAATGCAAAAACTATTCTATGAGACAAAATGTACTGTGAAAATACCGGATCTTCCATGTGTTTATTAATAACTGCCGTTTCTTTTAAGTGTAAAGTACGACTTTGAGCTCAGACTGTACCATTGTTTTGCACTCGACTGTATGTTTGAAGGGCTGAGTGGTGTGTGTGCAACCGTGTGCTTTATATTACCTGTTTTGCGCGAACATGTGTTTTGTATTTGAGTAACGCTGAAAAGTTATTGACACATAAAACAGTTTAAAGCGGTAACAAAGTTTGAGCGGCGAATAACTTTTATGAATGGCATGTAAGTGCAGATAACTTAGTGCGTAAATATACATTGGATGTGAAATTTCGCAGTAGGTTGAACATTTATGTATGAATTTGTAATAATGTGTTCGACTCCATCCCATAACCTTCCGTTTGAATGGAAACTCTCCCGAGCTTTCGTTGCGGGTGTTAAAAGCCGAGTGAGCGACGTACAAGTGCTCTTTGCACTTCACTGGTGCTTCGTTGTAATGTAATGGGTTTATTGGTCTCCCACTATCATCACAGTAATACAGGTGAACAAGTAAACCGTGTGATGTTTTACGCGGCACACATGGAGTAATTTACTAAATACAAGTATAATATATCACATTCAAACTCCCTGTACAGACCAGATTTAATAATTGAAACAGAATATAAGACACCGGAGTTAATACAGTCAATAAAAATAATAGTTATTATTAACAGGCTTCCATTATAAAATTAAAGCTACTTCAAGATTGAGTTAATAATTAGAGTTTGATCATGTAATGAGGGGTTAATTAACAACGTAATTAGCCAGTTTCCATCAGATCGTATTTTAATTAGTAAACTGTAATTATTTTAAGTATAAAGTTTGACTTTTAAAGTAGGTATTTAATACATGAAAATTTGTTATCTGATTCAAGACATGCTGAGTTTGCACTATCCAATTATCATGCGGATACCATTTATCGTGTAAGCAATTTTTAATTATTTTTTCTTGTTCTTGATTATATTTTATATAGTTCAGTAGTTTGTTTTGTTTTTGTTGTTATTGTTATTTATGATTTCATTACTATTCATTGTTTGCATAGCTTAGTTTTATTTAAGGTCCTCCTTTGTAAATCAGTTTTTATAACTGAATAGGATAGACATTAAATAAATAAATAAATAAATAAATAAATAAATAAGATAGTGTTGTTATTTCAAAGAATGAAAGCACACTTTTCTCTTTCTCATGTTTTGACTGATTCCTCGTTCATTATTTTATTGCCTGGGGCCATCAGACGCTTCCATGGTCATTTTAGTTTCTAACTGAGCGTGTTTACGTTCAATGACGGGAGATAACTCAGGTAGTGTTTTGTCTATCTATAGTACATACTTATTAGACTCAACTTCGTAATGCTTACGGTAGCTTATTGTGGCGCTTGTTGGGCCACTGATATGCCCAATTGGGCTACCGCACAGTCAATGCGTACTTGCATATTGTGGCCATGCACTGTCATATCATGCCTGTATTAGTCAAGGCTGGACCTGTGACACTTTGATTTCAGCCAGGAAGCCTATTTTGCAACTTTTTGTGACATATCCATTTTGAAATAATTTATGTTTTAAATAATTTTTAACTGTTTGATACTGATGAAAACAAATTAAAATTAGCATATAACAAGGTGTTAAGGTGTTTTTAGATGTTAGATTATACATTTAGATTAGCTGTTTAAAACATTCAGTAAATAAAGCTAAATTTCAAAGATGCTTTTTAAATGTATGCCATTTTATGCCTGCATTCAGTTTGCAACAGATTACTACCTTTTGCCGCTGTGGGTTGCTAGAGGGCTTTGAAGCACCCTATGCCTTCTTTGAATGTGTATACCTAAATCTAATTGCCTCATATGATTTGAGTGATAAACAATGGCGATGTGGCCCTGCTGGGCTTGATCACGCATGAAGCTGCGCTTGAACCGTGGCTGCAGTTAACGCGAATTGGCTTATGTTCTAACAAGAAACCCCATCTGATAGCGCGGGAAATATCCTGGCGCAGCGTTTTTGCGGCCTCGGTTATCTAGACCCATTACTTCCCCGCGATGCGCCAGTTCGAAATTACTGAAATAATGTCGGAATTGCGTCTCGTAAACCCCAACAAAAGATATCCTTGGGACATGTCGAACATTTATGAGAATTAGTCTTAGATTGTTGAAATCTAGATGAATTCCAATTGACTAAAAATGTTTATTTCAATATGATTATTCCTGTTTTATGAGAGTCGTACATCACAAAGGATTAAAAAAAGACATTGACGTCGATTCATTCATTTGATTCGCCTGCTGACCGCCAACATATATTGAAGTAACGTGAGCTATGAAGTCAACTTGAAGTAAATGTTAACATTAGAATACAATCAAAATAAATGAGAATAGTACTTGAAAACTATACTACGGGGATTCACAATATTGCGATGTGATTCGTTCTTTTTTCTCCTCAGTTTGATATTGTCATACGAATATTCTCTATTGTAATAACAGTCTGTCTGTATTCATATCGTATCTGTTAACTGGCACATGTCGGTATTGCATTATTTGTGCTTAGGCCTATACAGAAATAGGGATGTGTTATGATTAATAACAGTAGCGATTCATGAGTATTGGACAATACAGAGATTTGTTTATTTAATGCCTGTAGGATATTCACCGATTCTATCTCGCGTTTTACACCGAGAGCTTAAAACTATATTCCAATAATGGTGAATGCACGATCAAATCATATGAAATAATGAATTATCAGAATACTTGATTGTGGACAATATTGACAACGTCGAGCACAATATTGGCTGAGGCACCATTCGACTCGTGTTAGGATTTGACTTGGCTCAAGCTCTGCCTTGTAAACTCAATTTAATAAAATATACAGACACAAATATCAAAATTACAGTGAGCTAGAATAGTATCAAGGTAAATATCATGTGTGTGAAATTCATAATAACACACACGCATACGTTGTAGTGTTCATGTTATGAAGGAATAACCAATTCATCAAAATAACGAAGCAACCATTAAAATAATGTGCATGTTCCATTTGAAGTGAGTTATTTGTTTGTATTTCCTCACTATTGCGTGAACTTAACCAATCAGCAGGTCTAGCATTATGCGCATGTACAGTCTGTCAAACAAGTGGCGTGGCATGTAGTCTTATAAACACTACAATATATAAACAATGAAATGTAAGTATTCATACTCATTTACTTGGTTCTTGTACTCAAACGACGCCCATCTAGTGTCCTACTCAGTTCATGGACACTCCAAAATATTCACTCAAAATATTCACTTTCAAAAGGTTCACTTAAAATATTGTCGATTATCCATCGCGTTTTAAAATCATTTTGACAACATCAAAATTTACATTAAGGTATCAGTTATGTTGCTAACTTTGTATTTACAATGCATTGAAACGACAAATACTTCCATGGGATCTCATGGGAATGAAACGTCGATCAGGCTGATTTATACAACCTGAAAGTTTAAACATGAATCAAATGTTTCAAATAGTAAAACAATAATGCAATGTTGTGACAATTTAAATTATGTGGTACTTATTTTGGGATATGTCCTCTCCGTTCTAAGCAATGCCCTCTGCCTGTGTTGCATCTTATAAAATAAAATTTTAAAAACAATTCATATTTAGAGTTTACCCATTAACAATTAAGACAGATTTTCTCAAATACATACACATAAATACACATACATGTCTCAGCTGATCTAACTGTGAGTTATGCGTTTAAGTTTCTTTGACGCGCATAAGTAGATACATTCACAGCTAGTTGCACGCGGAACTGTTATGGATAATAGTTTCGTTAAAATGCTATTGATCTCAAATAACACGTTATCATATACATTATGAGCAGTGATTGGGTTTGCATGTCTGTTATGCATCGTACATGCTAAGTGATTGCAATATCGCGTTTAGCGGAAAAACAGAGCAAGATGCACTTTTAATGGGCTACAATGTTTTTAATATTTTTCCAGTTTTATTGATATGCATATGGTATACAAGATTTGCAATACGTTACAGTTGCTTCTGTTCATGTTTGGACCCATAGGAGAGACAGAGACAATATCTTGGACTCACAATAGTACATTCCAATTTCTAATCAAGTTTTACTTGCCTTTTATCGAACCAATTGTAACAGCAGATAACTTGATAATTTGAAGTGTTCTTGACTGGAAATATAATGTATAATCTAGGAAAAAATAAAATACAAATAGTAGGAGAAAATTTATCTTAACATTCCATTGTGGATATTGCAATACGGTTGTGTAATGATATACAATAAAAAACAAAGAATGCCAAATAAATACTTAGAAACTGAAAGTTCAAACTTCAATATTTGATAAGTTTTTCTAATGTCTCCACGTTGCTGCACTTCACTCTATAACTTCTATATGTGTGTAAATTTTATAAAAGCCATCCGATAAACATGCAATGAACGTGTTTTATATATCATAACGTGTTATTTGAGTTTGGAGAGTTGTTACCGAGACGGGAACACGACGGCGAATCCACTCATAAAAAAGTTTACACCGAGAACACTGATCTGTGCTCCAGTGAGCGGAATGCTAAGCGACCGGTCGGCGAACAACTCACTCCCATGATCCTCTGGTGCAGCGGTCACGTGCGCGCCTTGGAGTGTTATTGTACTCGAGGAGGGGGGAGGCGACCATGCAAGGCATTTGTCAGCGATTTAGAACACACGTATATACACGTATACACACTTATATATATATTAAAATACGGAGGCTTTCGTGGCCCGAATTAATGTTTTTAATTTTACAAACATATATATATATATAAATATATATATATATATATATGTTGGAGGGGGTTACCCAAAAGCCCCCTCCAACATCTCAGTTTGTCTACGAAAATTTACGTCTCAACATATATATATATATATATATATACGAAAATTTACGTCTCAACATATTATATATATATATATATATATATATATATATATATATATATATATATATATATATATATACAGATTTGGCATTAGCAAATTAATTAAAAATACACGTTCATTAATTTTATAATTTATAAATATAAACTAATCATATTGTTTTTTAATAACTCTAAATTATAGAAAAATAAACCTAAGATTTGTTCCAGACAAGTATATCCATACATTGTACGTTGAAACATACGTACTAAATCACTCATGATCTTCAGGTTGTCATCGTCATTGGCGTTTTCTGCGATCAAAAACAGGTGAAGTCCATGCGTAGATTAATACCCGAGGTTATAAGCAGATACTTGCCTTGAAGTCTACACGTACAATGATATCGACACCGTACATATGTGTGACCCTATATAGTCCTGGATGTTAGAGTCTATTGTGATGGGGTATCGATGTATAAAATATTCGCACGATTGAAGTTGTAAAGAACGGCGTCTTATTCAAGAAACTCCCACAACGTTCCTTGAGGGAAACGGGGGGGGGGGGGGGGGGGGCTGAGAAGGTGGGATGGTAGGGTGAGGTTACGCTGTCAATGTTGGGCCTTTTGTCAGGATCGCATTTACAATACGTCGCTTTCAAGCAGACTTTTATAAAACTATATTACAAGTATGAGGCGGTTCTATATTGAGTTTTGTTCGTTCTCTGGTACAGTGAGTTCTTTGTATAGTGAAGGAACATCGTGTTACAATACAGGGAGCTTCTTCTATACGATAGAATTTTTACGTGGCTCGGTTTAAGAAACGGGACTGAAAATAAATCTTCTGAAGAGATAGGTGGTTGGGTGTTAATTAGCGCTTTAAGAAGTTTAGCAAAACAGTTGTGTGTGTATTGCGAATAGATTGGATCAAGTCAGACTATTATGGATATTGTTGATTGCGCGTCCAAGCGCAATAAATGTTGGTGTCTTTGTTCAAGATTATCTAAAGACTTTGATAGTATACATAACCAACGTGATTTCAAAATGTTTATTTAAAATACTGTTTTAATACAAATTAAAAACGTTAAATACGTGATGAACAATCGTAAGATAGATGATTGTCAAATAAAGCGGACATAGGGGTCCATGTAGCTGGCCCCCCCTTTTAATAAATGTACCCATTTTCCACTCGCAATCGTTTGTGCTACGTTTGTGCCGGATTGTGCCGTAAAAAGTTTCGTTTGTGCTGCCCCCGAAGTACCTATAATAAAGGGGTCTCATAAGGGGGGGCTAACTACATGCCAGCCCCCCCTTTTTTTTAAATCAACTCGAAACTGGTGTAAATCGTTTGTGCTACGTTTGTGCCGGATTGTGCCGTAAAAAGTTTTGTTTGTGCCGCTCTTTAAGTGCCCTTAATCAAGGGCTCCAATATGGGGGGGCTAACTACATATAGCCCCCCCTTTTATTAGAATCAACTCGAAAATGGTGTCATCGTTTGTGCTACGTTTGTGCCGGATTGTGCCGTTAACAGTTTCGTTTGTGCCGCCCTCAAAGTACCCAAAATGAAGGGGTCAAAAACACAGGACCATGTAGCTGGCCCCCCCTTTTTGTAAATATCCCCATTTTACAATCGCAATCGTTTGTGCTTCGTTTGTGCTGGATTGTGCCGCAAAAAGTTTTTTTCGGGCTACCACCTGACTAGTTTTAATAAGGGGTAACCCAGTGGGGACCAGGTAGCTGGCCCCCCCTTTTTGTAAATATCTGCAATTTACAATCGCAATCGTTTGTGCTACGTTTGTGCTGGATTGTGCCGCATAAAGTTTTTTCTTGCTACCACCTGAATAGCTTTAATGAGGGGTACCCCAGTGGGGACCATGTAGCTAGCCCCCCCTTTTTGATAATATCCCAGTTTTACAATCGCAATTGTTTGTGCTATGTTTGTGCTGGATTGTGCTGCAAAAAGTTTCGTTTGTGCAGCCCTCAAAGTACCCAAAATAGGGGGGTCAAAATAAGGGAACCATGTAGCTGGCCTCCCTTTTTGTAAATATCCCCATTTCACAATCAGAATTTTTAGTACTACGTTTATGTTGGATTTTGCCGCAAAAAGATTTTTTCGGGCTGCCACTTGAGTAGGTGTAATGAGGGGTACCCCAGTGGTGATCATGTAGCTGGCCCCCCCCTATTTTTAAATATCCAAATTGTACAATCGTAATCGTTTGTGCTTCGTTTGTGCTGGATTGTGCCGCAAAAAGTTTTTTGCGGGCTGCCACTTGAGTAGCTTTAATGAGGGGTACCCCAGTGGGGACCATGTAGCTAGCCCCCCCTTTTTGATAATATCCCAGTTTTACAATCGTAATTGTTTGTGCTATGCTTGTGCTGGATTGTGCCGAAAAAAGTTTGTTTCGGGCTGCCACTTGAGTAGCTTTAATGAGGGGTACCCCAGTGGGGACCAATGTAGCTAGCCCCATCTTTTTTTAAATATCCCCGTTTTATAATCGCAATCGTTTGTGCTACGTTTGTGCCGGATTGTGCCGTTAAAAGTTTCATCTGTGCCGCCCTCAAAGTACCCCAAATAAATGGGATTTGTAAAAAATCGCTTAGTCAGCGTAAAAAAAATGTTTAAACGTTACATAAACTTGTTATTTCTTAATAATACATTGTTGAATAATAGTATTTATGTGATTTATAATTTTACGAGAGGGTGCTGCAGCTCCTAGCACGAGCCGCCACTGGAACATACCATAGAACGTATAGAATCCATGAAAAACGAAGCACAAACGATCCTGATTGTAAATTGGGGATATTTACAAAAAGGAAGGCCAGCTACATGGTTCCCTTATTTTGACCCCCCTATTTTGGGTACTTTGAGGGCTGCACAAACGAAACTTTTTGCGGCACAATCCAGCACAAACATAGCACAAACGATTGCGATTGTAAAACTGGGATATTATCAAAAAGGGGGGGCTTGCTACATGGTCCCCACTGGGGTACCCCTCATTAAAGCTACTCAGGTGGTAGCCCGAAAAAAACTTTTTGCGGCACAATCCAGCACAAACGTAGCACAAACGATTGCGATTGTAAATTGCAGATATTTACAAAAAGGAGGGGCCAGCTACCTGGTCCCCACTGGGTTACCCCTTATTAAAGCTAGTCAGGTGGTAGCCCGAAAAAAACTTTTTGCGGCACAATCCAGCACAAACGAAGCACAAACGATTGCGATTGTAAAATGAGGATATTTACAAAAAGGGGGGGCCAGCTACATGGTCCTGTGTTTTTGACCCCTTTATTTTGGGTACTTTGAGGGCAGCACAAACGAAACTGTTAACGGCACAATCCAGCACAAACGTAGCACAAACGATGACACCATTTTCGAGTTGATTCTAATAAAAGGGGGGGCTGCATGTAGTTAGCCCCCCCATATTGGAGCCCTTGATTAAGGGCACTTAAAGAGCGGCACAAACAAAACTTTTTACGGCACAATCCGGCACAAACGTAGCACAAACGATTGACACCAGTTTCGAGTTGATTTAAAAAAAAGGGGGGGCTGGCATGTAGTTAGCCCCCCCTTATTAGACCCCTTTATTAAAGGTACTTCGGGGGCAGCACAAACGAAACTTTTTACGGCACAATCCGGCACAAACGTAGCACAAACGATTGCGAGTGGAAAATGGGTACATTTATTAAAAGGGGGGGCCAGCTACATGGACCCCGGACATAGATATAGACAACAATCGGGAAAGACGTTATTTTCTATCGATGTTCCTCTCAGTTACAGTTCTCAGTTACAGATTGATTCCTGGTAGAGGGAATTATCCTACCGTACACACTTGCCGATATTTATAAATACAATGTATTCAAGATACCTTCGTTTATCAACAGGTCGTTGGGTATAAATACCTGAGTTCCCGTAGTCCTTGACCGTACCATATGCGAAGACACGAGCCTGTATAGTATATGAACGCTATAAAGGAAAGCGAATGTTCTATGGCCCCGGCTTTGCATATTTCAAACCATAAGTGGCGCTCTTTTGTAAGTTCTAACACTTAAGATAAGCCTGCGCCAAAGTAAGAGCGCGTTTAGCGAACCTAATAATTCATGCCAAGATAATTTTAATATGTTCCCCGCCTAGGACTAAGTATTTAAAAGACAACAACAGACATATTGATTCTTGTCATTGCTAGCTTCACACAACGAGGAACTCACGAAGGAACCCAAAGAGGTGTTCCAAATCCGCTGCTTACTGGAATAAAAGCTGGAATAAACTAATTGGAACCAAGGTCAACTGGATTTACTCCTAGCGGAGTAATTGCGCGCGCTACAAGCGATCTAGTGGACCTTGATTGGAACCAAGGTCAACTTGATCTCCGCCTAGCGGAGGCTCGTCGAACTCCCATCTTGCGAGTTCGACGAGCCTCCGCTAGGCCGAGATCAAGTAGACCTTGATTGGAACCACACGTCACATCCATCAGGCAGTAAGTCAGTAATACTTGTAGCTATAAACAATCTTCAACACAAACGCGAAGGGTTAAGAGTTGAACGAAGCAGTTTGTATAAAACTCCTCCAAATGGATATAAAATAAATACTCGGAGCACAATTGGTACATTGGACGTCACATACAACTCCTGTAACTTCCGTGTGTATGTATATTATACACTTGTTCTAGTAAGTTGCTGTTTTAAATTACATTTGCATTCAGAGAAGCCATGTTGTTAGTATGTCTATTATAACAAAAGCAATGTATGGTTAGAATTCGGAACGGCTGAGATGTTGGGGTTGGAGAGGCATATAGGTCTATTGAGGGCCAATACGCTGCTACGGTATGCGATGCGCAGCGGGCAGACATGTATGTGCTCAGACCGCTATCTCGGCCGGCTGAGAGTACTGTGAAAAGAGTTTCACCCGAGCAATCCGTCCCATTCACTCGTCAAAAGGATCAAAGGACAACTTCTCTCAATTCTCGGCGGCTTGGTAGAGAAGCTTCTTATTCTTGCGATCTATTGGTTCGTTGTGTGCCAGGCCTTTGCTCGGAGCTGCCGCAGGAGTCTTGTTGAACGCGCTCTCACTGGGCCTCACTAGAGCCAATCAAGAGTCAGCAATTGGGATGTAAACGTGCACCGGTCGAAGAGTGACATTGTTGAAACGAAATTACAAACAAATCTGCTCATCCGCGAATCACCGCAATTGTTGTGCGTATTCTACGTCACTAAGTCCACCGCTAAGTAGAATCATTTTGTGCGTCGGGGTTTGAGGGACATCCGACATTCCAACTGAACGAAACGCGTCACAAAATTAAAGTCCCCCACTGCAAATCAGTTTCGTTACTGAGTGGGTAGACTCTATAGGTGAATGTATTTATTCTATTTATTTAAAAGCTAGGCGAGGAGGCTTGAACAAGGAATCTTCAGCTTACGGAGATACCTTTTTACAGTTACTAACGCGTTCTTCTTGTTGCCGAATCAGAATCATTGAATCATTTATAATAACCTTTAACATTTTTATTGGTGCAGCAACAATACCATGTGGTATAAATATACATAATTGTTGATAAAAAAATAAACACAAAATAAAAAACTTCAATTAAACAGGATATTGCCAATAAAGAATATGTGTCATAAAAAATGAAACAATACACAACGGGCAACTGAAAAAATGGCGCCCTTTCAAAGTACTGTTGAGACAACTCTTCGTAGCCCCACTTTGAAGCAGCTCTAGATTATTATGCAGAGAAAGCGTTGGTAGGAGTTAACTCGAGGACATAACAATCCGGCTCGGGGTTAGCGAGAGTTTGTGTTGTGTGAGCCGACCTAAATCCAACACGAGACGCGTCTGTTTCCCTCTTTGTGGACGCCATCTTCTTTTTATTATTTTCACGCATATTCTCTAATGCTTCATTTAAAATTCACGCCAGAAAGAATAAACTTTAGATAATTTATAAAGCATTCCGCTGTCGTTTCGAAAAGTAAACTGCTCCTATCTTTGCCGTATGTATATAGGTAGACATATAGGTAGTTGTATATACCGCGAGAATTTATGGAATAAGTGTTGTGAAATGTTGGAAAGTTATGGAAGAAAATCACGCAAGTGTGTAAATTATTGAGAGCACGCATGCAGCGACCGAATAAGACAGAACTAGGCGATCTGGTATCGGATTAGATATTTATAAACATTTCTTTGTTCAGCGGTGTGTGTTGTGTGACGACTTCATTCGACCTGTGAATAATGCAGGACGTATTGATGAAGCCGGGGGTAGGTACGGCGCGTACGACTGTCGGCTGTCCTACGTTGAGGCCGTAAACATGAGAGAGATACAGCCTGGGGGGTGTGTACATAACACGCAACGATCGGGGCGGCTATCACACTCGATGCATCTGCAAGGTCATCTAGATAGCAGTGGATGAAATACTCATAAGTTTGCGCAGATGTATCAACCGTTGCACGAAAATCGAAAATGGGAGAATACAAGGAAGGGTTCTTTTAACAGGAAAGAGTAGTTTCATGCAAAACTTGAGTAATAACGTCAATTTGTTCTTCTATTTGAATAACATGAGATTTTTTAAATTATGGCAGGAAGTCATATAGTTACTACCACGTTTTTTGGTAGCTTCCGCTGGTTAAAAGTAGGCCCACCTTGCGTTATCTCGTCGTTCGAGAAGCCCTGGGCTCGAAGCTCGGCGCATGACTTTAACTGGTTGATACTTCTTTTTCTTTCTTGTTGCCGTTTTGTAAGTTATATATTTTGTTTTATTTGTATCACTCTTTCGTCGTCTTCCAGGTGTCATCGTGTCGATTCCTAGTATCATGGCTGATACATGGTTGATGTTTCCCCTTGTATCAACCATTATACTAGTAATCGACGAATCTAATTATTATATCACCCTCTTTAAAACTTTTTCCAAGAATGAATAAATCAATTCTTCAATAATAGAATTATCACTATATAAGATTATTACACATATCTGTATACATACAACCTGCAATATACCAACTTGTGCTTACCTTTTCAGAATGTGCATGCAAACATATGATTTTTGCGAAACATAAGCCCATGACCCCAGGACATACTTGTGACCCCTATGACGTCACTATACGCGCGCTAAGAGTGCCACATCAAGTGGTATAAGAACATTGTATGAAACATGGTTGTGTAAATGTATATTCACAGTTATCTCCGTGTCAGCCAAGAATAGTTTCAGTTCAAGTGAAAAGGCGCCTTGAAATGAGTTTCATTGTGGTGGCGACGTCGACAATTCCAGGAATGGCGTGACCATCACGGCAAGGTTGGTAATAGTGACGGGGCACGTCTGCCCTACATGTTCCTAGAAATATTGCAGCTCTGCTTATGCGCGTTCTTATCTTTGCCATGTTCGTACTGCGCTCCTCGTACACTTGTTAATGGGGGTGCATGGAATTTAATCTCCACTTTATGAAATGTCACTTGCATTGTAAACTGGTCTTTCGAGACTTGTAGGAGACATCCGGGAAGGAAAACTGTCAACATTGTTACCAAGAACCCGACTAAACATTACAAAGAACACGATAAGGTGTGAAATGTACCATGTGAGTTGAAAATATGTAGTTTCGACGCTTCGTCTTCAGTGTTGTTTGAAACTCGGGATTAAAATTACAATATGACGTTTGTGTGGCTAGTTGGTCCTGTGGGTTGATTCCCGATTCCAATGTAGAATGTCGTGGTTCGATTCCCAGGTGGGTTGGTTTTAGTATCTATCGGTATGATACCGTCGAACGATGTAATGTAATACAATTCAGGTGCATTGATAAATTAAAGTCCACACAATGAAATCAATAATCTTGTAACTGATTTCTTAGACAATTAAAAAAAATGTATTTGTAATTATTTATTTGTATAACGGTATACTAGACACGTAATTTCACTGTTATACTGGGCACAAGCGAAAGACCAATAACGATCGTCCCTTCGTTGCCTATTCTGAAATCTTTATGATTTATACACATGCAGTTGTTACTTGGTTTCTTCGGAATTACTAAGTGAAGGCTTTTGTATTTTTGTTGTTAGATTATTTTATCATCCATCAGTTTCAAGCTGTATTGAATAAAAATATATGGGTTGTTTTCTCACAGTTTCCAGAACTACGAATCATAGTTAAGCACAACCAAAATAAAACTAATTATAAGTTACGATTTCACTTCAAGTGACTTTTTAATTGCTTGTACAACAAGAGATAGAAATCGTTTTCCTATTCAAAACGGAGTTTTGTTTTTTTAACAGTTTAGAAGAAAAAAACCTGATGAAAAAACTGTTTTGTTGTTAAAAAGTATTCTGTATTTTCCTATGTAAGTTTTGATTGATAGTCGGGGTAACTTTCATGTGTTTGTCGTGCTTGGAAATACGTGACGGCTCGACTTTATCGCAATTCACAACAAAATTAGGGTAGTTGCTTCAAAGAGCTCGTTGCACGAATAATTTACGAACCTCTTTGCGTTTAGCAGCTGCGAACATGTAAATCGATGGCTCAAATTAAAACTACCTGCTAACAACAGACAGTCCCGCTCGTACACGCTAATAATAGTGTGGTTTAATTTAATTTAAAACCCGTTTTAGCTTCCGACGATGACAAAGGCCGAGCTTTTGTTTTCGGAATCGAATTACTAATTTGTTAGTCACGGATTCGTTTAGTTAACCTAAACGCCGTGGGTCGTGCCCGCACGCCAACGGACTGGCGGGCCAGCTTCGTTTGACCTTTTGTCTTTTTGTGTACGTGCGGTTCAAACCCTGCGGTTAATCTTTCGTGTTTGTTTCTCTCTGTTTATTCAACGTAAAGCGAAGCACTTTCCACGTTCCACGCGCGAATAGATTGCGATATGATTTCTATCACCGCCGGGCCTAACTTATTTTTTCAATTCAGGTGGTCGGTAAGAAGATAACATAACGCAAGGTACTCGCTTTGAGTAAATCTCGCCATGTGCGTTGCTCATTGAGTTAACAAAAGACGGTTCTAGAATGTAGCTCGTTGAAGCGTGGACGAACGATTCACGCAAACGGTAATTTAAAGTTTCAGAAGGCAATAGACAATACGATAACAAAACAATCACACAACCAGGAACCCACTCACGAAGTAACCCCAATTAGGTATCGATAAAGAAGATATCTTTACTACCCTTGATTTATACAACCCGTCTACAAAGGGGAGAAAGTTGTTACCATGGTAACTGCCATTCAGTTCACATTTAAGACGCCAGTTGCGTGTTCCCTTGACTTTCTAGCGTTGTTCGTACAGATGAGATAGAAATTTCCGCATACTTTGTCGATATCTGCATGTGGGAAAGCCTACATTTTCTCTTCTCAACCCTGTGCAAACCACTAAAACAACTCGTGAGGCGCATCGTACGCCTGAGAAACAACGTCTGGCCACCTCATCTACCTGGCAAGTGTGGGAACACAGCGATACTCTTTTATCCGCCTCGTGCTGTCATATTGTGTCACTCGGCTGTACTCGTGCCTGTCCGGCCAGTAAATATCTGCCACACCACTTTGCCCGGCGTATGATAAATGATGCGGCCTGGCTCTGTATGTGATGTTCCCGGCTTCACTACACGGGTGGTACATCGAGACGAAGATGGGTTAACTCTTACGTTATAATTGGGAGAATAGTGTTTAGACAGACTATCTCAACACGCTGGACAGCATTAGTAAACTTTGTGAACTTCCACTTATATTTTGTGTATAACTAAAACATGTAATTGATTAAGATGAAATTATGAAAATATAGAAATATAGTAATGGCAGATTTTGGTTTTCATTAAATTAGTAAACTAAAGTTATGAATGAACTGTACTAACTCCACTTATTCGGCCCTACTATAATAGTAATGTTATGTGTACGAATCAAATAACCACTGTGAGGCGTGAGGTGTAGCCTGGCACTTTTCACACTACTACGATGTCGGTGTTGTTTATAGTTTATATCAGTACAGTACATAACAATAAATGAATTAAATGCATATTGTTGTCATTTGCATTGGCACTATTATAGTTATTGTACTATATTTAAATTAATTATGACATTTCCCTGTGATTACTGGTAAAATTTAGATTTTTAGATCCTTAATTTTATATCCAATAATATCTTGTTTTACTTGTTTGTATGGTATTTATTTTATAATAAAAGCAGGAAGGTTAGATTTTCAGTTCTAACAACCTGTGTGAATAACCATGAGAACTTCATTTCTTTGAGTTACTTAAGTCACAAGTTCACAAGTGTCAATCATGTGAGTGCAGGCTTCTGCCTATTTACGTTATCCAATATCTTTTATAACGATATTACTACAGCACGCATTACGTTGAGGATAGTGTCTAAAAACACTTAACATGTTCCGAGTATTTGCTCACCAACCCGCCGGGATTAATTCAAAACCAACTCCAATAATTGGATGGAAGTAATGGAAGCTCGTTATAAACTTATCACCTTATTGCAAACCCGTGTATCACGTGTGTGCTGAACGAATCACACTTAGCGCTTTAATTGTGCATGTTTACAACTCACTGATGCTGGCCGTAATTGGCTGAGATAAATATGCCAACTCTTTGAAGAGCTCATGTTTGTTTTCCCACTCGCTGCCACCAAAGTAATCATTTGCAGGAAGCACACTCCTATACTCGCCGCGAGTTGGCGGACAGCGATACAGCTCTAAAAGTTGAAACATTTGGGTATTTGATATGTATTTCTGTAGAGTGTAGCCTTGTTCATTCTTATACAATATACGTCTGCAAAACAAATATACCTCGCAGATATTATTATCTCATTCTGAAAAACTGTTTTCACCAATAGCGGTTTTATCGGTCTATATGACCTTCCAGTGAAACACTTTCTTCAAGCCGGTTTTGAAGAGGAGTCAGTAACATATCGTGGTGCCGCTTTTACGTATGAATCAACTATGGAATCCATGTATGGGAAATTTAAATTATTTATTGTTCAATAAGATTAACACTACATGGTTTTGAAGTGATACTGACTCAGATACCTAGTCGTCAGTAAAAGACGTGAATTTACCTGGCAATTTCGAATGGCGGTTGTACCCGCATTGACTATAGTCAACTGTAATTGCATGTGGCCCCAAGGTACCGAATATCCAGCGGAGGATTCTTGCTGGAGGCCATATTGAGCCGCCTACCTGCGGCTTGGATTATTATGTGGGTGCAGACACGTGCGCGCACAGGGAGCGAAACACCCGGGGGCGATGGTAAACCACATACCGGCATCCATCCTATCACGTCCGGATTGCCGTTGGTGGAACTCGAACTCCCAACCCCCCGATTTAAGTTACGCGTGCTAAACGCTGTACCACGTGTTCCGGTTTCATTGTGTGACTAAGTGTGCTTGATATTGGCAGTGTTTGAATATTCTCTTCCACCTCTAGAGACGATCGCATACATGGCCTGGAATATTCTATAGAAGGAAGTTATTCTGTCTATTTGCCAGAAGTAACTTTTATAATTGTACTCAACTGTTCAAAAAACCGATTCCAATAATACACATTAATGAAACATTGCTGAACTTTTTATTAAATATTTATTTCGTAAGTTCCTTCCTGTAAAACTATTATTATAAATATATACCTACAATGATGTTCATTGTTCATATACAAAACTTTGGCAGCTGCAAATCAATAAATGAACTAAACTTTATGATGGGTGGTCGCAAATGAACGTGATCGAGTGATAACATATTAAATGAGTGGCTTGCACCGTCTGGACAATTGGAAGTAGTATCTAAGAAGAGACTGGTAAGAAGAAGAAGAAGAAGCGTGTAGAACGGCAAGAGAAAAACCCTCGGTGAACGGAAACGATTTTCACGAGAAAGTGTGTTCAGTATTTGCATGCGGTTTGAAGAGGCGAATGCGTTTCAGGACACGACTGGCTTTGTTTTCCCCTCTAATAGGGTGAAGTAGATTATACGTTGTTGTCGTCGTCGTCTAAAAGTCGCGACCAGCACCTTCAGTATCTGCATTATAGACAGTTATATTTTCAGAACGTCTCACGAATATGGGCTAATCAAGCGCTGATAAAATACGGCAATGAAAAGGAACCTTATACAAGCACTTGTAGATTGTGCTGACGATAAAACGTTTGGTGGCTGGTAGGAAGGAGAGGGACCGAAACTTGTGACCACACAGAACAAATTGGCTAATTTAGTGCGCTTCGTATGAGCTAGTTACCAAGGGCAAACGGTTGGTCTTGTTTTATACTAACTACGGAATTGCTGTTGTACGAAAGTTACGCACTTGACAGTGTGAAGTTTCCTCGTTTTACTTAAGTATAAGTGGTTTTCACCATTCTAACACTTGTTTTAGAGAAATTGTCAACGTGGTTACCATTCTGTAGACTCGATAACTATATGGTGTAATCATATAATGCGCAAGGAGACCATACTGAGCTGAGTGCCAAAATGGCATGTGACTCGTAGTTCATTCTTACAAAGTTAAGGATGGAGTTTGGTTGAATATCAACTCTTCTCTAAATTTGATTTTCGATTATTACTAAAAGAAAACAAAGATAAAGAATTTTTCTTGTCTCTTCCACTCTTTTTGTCGTTTACAATGATACACATAGTAACTTTCGTAAACTTCATCGGGGGAAAGAGTTATTAAACTATATTTTTTTTATTGACAGCTTAAATGTGAATTAACATTTTGTCCTCAAATATGGCCGTTGTGACCTGACGTGATAGGATGTACAATAACGCCTGACATGTACAGTAACAATGATATCGGCATGACCACATGACCCAAATAGATAGAATTCTCTGTTTGTTGATATTTGTGTTGCTTTCGTGGTGAGCGTTTAGTGTCTTTTTTGTATCCTGTCCTAGATTTAATCATGTGGCAATGACTGCTTCATCAAAGCTGATACGATCATCACAAAGCTATATTATTCTAGTTTTTCGTTTTGTTCGTTTTGGTTTTAAATCGAGTATCAACACTACGTACTACTTAGTGCATGTGTTAAGGGTAAATAGAGCACTTAATCGT
Organism: Isoperla grammatica; assembly: GCA_945910005.1. Classification (NCBI taxonomy): domain Eukaryota; kingdom Metazoa; phylum Arthropoda; class Insecta; order Plecoptera; family Perlodidae; genus Isoperla; species Isoperla grammatica. The sequence continues at coordinate 65,744,707 of OX246738.1, forward strand.
GCTGTGTTAACATGCTAGTATTAATGGACGAACTACTATGCAATAATTATTACAATAATGGGGAACACGCGTATGAAAATTATAATCGATTTTTAAATACTTTGTATATCATTTAATAATTTTGTTTCTTTGAATTTTGAAAAACGGATCAGTCTATGCCTCAAAATAATTGGTTTAGTAACGATAAATTAAAGGGCGCGAAAAACGAGCCGCCGCCATGTAGAGTGGATTTGACGTCATGGTTTTTTACTGTGTACGCTCACCGCCTCAGCGATTGGTCTGTTACGCCACGTCTACAGAATCATTGCGTCACAGCCACCTGTACGCGTTTCAGATCCCCGAGTTAAAACTTCAATAAATGCGACCACATTAAACCTATTTAAAAAATTCTTTTTTACTTGGTACTTGCATTAATATACTTTTTGTATCTGATACTATTAAACTAAGTGTTTGGTTTAACAAAAAAAAAACGTACGCGTGTTGCCTATTGTGAACGTTATTGCCGCACACCTTGTCAACAAACTACCCTGGGTTATGGTTCTATCTCCAATATCAGGACTTGTCAGGGTGGATTGCTCTTTATATACTTTACTTACGGCGTTTAAACTATAGTTGCGTTAACTTCAGAGTGGAGAGAAGTTAGTCGCAGATAGCTTCTGATGCCGTTAGGCTACTACTGTAATTTTTATCCGTGAGATATAATATTTTAGTCTGCATAGCTGTCGCATTGAGTTGTGTTCATAGAACGCTGTGTCGACGTAATCCTCTTGAAAATAACGCGACAGTATGATGAAGTAAACAATTAGCTTTATTGGTTCATAATTGCCATGGTGCTGTAGGCATCCGGTTTGTTATTTCTACCCGGGTTGCTCTGTAGGTGTGCCATCGCGAGGGTTGGGGAGGGGGGGGGGGGGGACGTTAATTTGTTTCCAGTTTACTAAATACAAGCGAGAGAGAGAGATGCTGTTAGGTAAATTGCAGGTCTATGCGTGTAAATAGGTAAAGTGAAAAACAATCTGTGGTATTCAAGAATTTAATTTAGTTTTGCCTTGAAGTGATAAAATGATCAGGTAAATGACTGTGACCTTTTTAATTGATGACTGATCAAACATTTTCATTGATATTAGCGCATCGCTTGATCTCGGATCGATGAAAGAGGCCGCTTATGGATAAGGTGGGTTAGATACTCACCGTAGCCAGAAGAGACCATGTACGAAACTAGGTAAATGCTTGAAAATGTCTCCTTAGGAAATGTATTTTATAACGGTGAAAGATGCGCCCAGCCTTAAAACATCATTTAAAGTATCCAATTTTTCGGAGGCTTTTCTGTCAAACATGATAATCAATCATCATTTATTGCAACTTTTCTTCATCTATTACGAACACTATTCGTGTATGTATGAAAACAAGAAGGAGATGAAGACAAATACGATAAATTTGGATGCTAGCGTTGGTAACTGATCCTAAGCATACGACACTTTCCGGAAGAAATTAAAACAATATTTAAGCAGTAAGAAACGTATTTGAAAGATCCCATAGTGAAGCTGTGACGTCATATGGCTAGCCGGGCACTGAGGTGATGACGTCACGGGGATGGGAGGAACTAACTACTTTAAACGTTTGCAGCTCATTGACAAATATTTAAACAAGTCTTTCACAGAGCAGTTGTCCTAAAATATGTTGGAGCGTTGTTATTGTACTGTTTATATCCGCTGTGACATCTCGTTCAGTCACATCATCTTTGAGTTTGCTCAAATGGTGTCTGACAATGAAAGTGTTGACTGTAGGACGCCAGTGGCGACAGACGGCCGGAGTATGGGCTACTCCAAACAACCCAGTGTCACACTGGTGTAAAGCTTAGACCAGTGAACAACTCCATTGAATATCGTGCTAAACTGTATTCTTGCACGTAAAACATTATAGTGACGCCTACGTTTGAACTGGGGAAAGATCTAGAGTTGAGGATAATATAATCACATTGCCATACTGAATTTTCAAATTACCAGAGGTAGTTAACGAGCTAATACTGTGTTATACTTTACTTTGAACGTGAATCAAGTTTAATAACAGTTACAAATTTAATAACTTAACACAAAGGATATACCATTAACACGAGATACGTAATTTACCCACTTTGGATTTGTGTGTAGGTAGAATCTGTTGTAAAACTTTTTGAAACGTCGTTGTTCGTTAAGATTCGTTGTGAACAACTACTAAATAACCAATATTTGGCTGTCATATACAACAATACAAAAACAAACACAATTCCAGACACACATTTCACAACTTACTCATTTTATCACAAGCACTAAGTTGAAGGTTGACGCGACAAACATTCTTTGATGGTGTAAATCAGAACACTTCAAAGGGAACATGTTCTGCTTGCCACTACCCATTCTCTTGGAAGAAAATAATTATTAACGTGTTTCATGTTCGAGGAGTTTATATTTATTTCATGCTTGCTTAATAAGATGTTCACTTTCAGGCAGTTATATAGCCATATATATATCGCTTGTTCGCCGTACATATCGCTAAGCCGCTCTTATGCAGTCTGTTTGAAGTCGGTTGAGGCACTTGGGCTCAATGATGTCTACTAGTAAGTCTGCTCTACTCTGGCGGCGAAGCAGAGCAACTACCTAGGGCAGACCTCGTGTTTCTTGGAACACGTTTGCTTTGAGTGCTAACTGTTTTCTTAGAAGAATTTACGAAATTTATAACATTACTAATGTGTTTGGTTTTAATTGGGTTTGAAATTAAATGATCCAAAAGAGATGGTTGTCCAGTATGCAAACCTCGCGAAATTACTTGTTTTAAAACAGCTCAAGAACGCTACACAGACCAATGTTTAATAACTGAGAACATAATATTTGGTCCCATACGAACTTTAGACTGTATGGTGAATGTCTTCCATGTCATTAATTTGGGTGAACTGATTATAAATGTGATACATCTTTTCCATGCAGACTAGGCTATGTTTCGTATGATTTGATACTCCCACGTAAACGTTATGGACATTAATACAATGTGATACATTTTGTTTTCAAAGTTAATATAACTTAGTTTGTTTCGCCACAAGCAACAATGGTTTCTTGCAATTTACGTTTATTATTGAATTATAAGTTAATTAATTTAGTATCAAAAGTTAATTTAGAGTAACTGGCAATGTGTTTAGTTGGGCTGGAATTTTTAAATTATCTTGACTACTGGTACTTCGTTGGATCTCGCAATGTGGTGTTGCCATATGATGCGATAATAAAGTGTCGTATGTGAGAAATATCAACCAAAATCAAGTTGCATCTCGTTCTCTGCCTCCGCTATCGTAGTGATACTATCACAGCGTCTGTTGGCAGGCGTTATCAGGGCGCATTCCTAGACGGCTAGTGCACTCCATGTAGTGGACAATAATAAGCAGGTACCGGGAAATCCCGCTAACAATTCAGTTAAAATTGACCGCGAGGAGCGACCGTCTCTTCTGAAAATGTTACAACTATGTTACAACTTACAACAACAACATCTACACAACACTACTATACAACACTTCTACAACTTGTTACATTTATCGCTTGATATGTTTTGCAATGAGTAGCGTTGAAGCTAAAGCAATCGTGTTGTATCGACTGCAGAAAAGCCTATACGCCTATATAAACCGCGTTTTCATACCCAAATAACAGATAGAGTCACTGCAGCATCGGAATTAGTGTCGCCGTTGTTTACACTATGGCAGAATAACCACAGTCCGTGTAATTGCCTATTTGCGAATGTTTACATTTGTGTTTATACAATGACGTTGTTTTGTTTACACTAATGGTGTCCCTGAAAACATTTCCTTTGGATGTGTGTGAAAGTACAACAGGCCTAAACGACACACTATTACTACTTGTCACTCACTATGGGGTTATACTGCACACTGTAGTTAAACAAGAGTGCATTATGATTGAGGACACTTCAGTGATGCGGCGGCTGTCGAAACAGAGCCCTCTCAGTGTTAGTTGTCAGATGGTTTATCCACCAACCTGGAGGAGAACGAAGATGTTACACGGACAACGGATCCTCCACCAGCAGAAGCGGATCGTTTATCTGTGACCAACGCTTGGACACTTCAGCAACACAAAACAGAGGGGAAGTCTAACTATTAAAACCACGTGGTTTAGTTATATCTTGAGGACACAGTATCATATTGAAAAGGTGACCAGAACCCACAACTTGGTGTCGTAAGAATTAAAAACTAGATTTCATCGTAGTTTCAAATGTTCGTTTCGGTCAGTCGTGAAAAGTAAGTAAACAATTTGTATTAATTTGCTCCGTCAATGACAAACAACCGTAGTGATTAAAATATTTTCATCCAGTGTTTAGTTCTTGCAAAACCACATCGTGGTTATCTTTTATTACATTATCTTTTTCATTACTGAATAAAACGTTAATTTCGCCCAGCAAGCTAGTCGCAACCAAGGTCCACTAGATCGCTTGTAGCGCGCACGCAGTGCTTCGCAATTACTCCGCTAGGAGTAAATCTACTCCGCTAGGAGTAAATCCAGTAGACCTTGGTCGCAACAATACCGTGTTTTTTTTTTCTTTTCCTAGGGAATGCAAGTGCGCCAAAAAGTAACTACTTCCGGTTCAAACTCATATTTTAGGTCCATAAGATTAGCATGGGCGCTGAAGTTTGAACGTGTATGCCATCTTTCCTATTCAAACAGTTAGTTTCAAAATTATGCCGTTGTGAACACTGATTGTTCATAATATACTCTAAATTTTTGTGAATTTAAAAGTGTGACACTTTTTGAATTATTTGTTGTTATCGAAACTTCTGCAAACCGAGGCGGCGTTGCCACATAGTGCACATCACAGCCTTGTCCGTGACAAGATCAAGTAGCAGTAAAAGGCTGCGGACCGGGATTTATTCAACATGGCGGACCCGTGGTTCTTCAGATTTAAAATAATTAATTGAAACATTTAGTACACGTGTGTTCCAAATTAAAGGCTAAATCTATATATAGATACTTAGCAAAAACGTATTACAATCATTTCCCGTTTGAAATACTTTTAATTTCCCGCGAAGTTATAGGTTAGGTTAGCCCCGCCTACCGCAGGCTTCTTGAAAATGTCAACAGCAGACAGCTTACACTTCCAGGTCTCACGTTTGGTTGCAGTTTGGATCAAGCAAGTAATTGAGGGGCAACGAAGAGTGTTCCGATAATAATCTTCCAAACTACTCTAAAAATAAGCTTTTACGAAATTATTACTTTCCATTCACAAAGTGTGTGCCAAACTCGAGGTTGGTTAGGTTAGCCCTAGGACCCTAGTCATCTGCGCATAGCTGCCCGTGGTTCGATTTGTCCTTGGTGTCACATTCCGTCAGGAAGACAAGTGTGTTTATGCGCTATATTGGCATCTGTCGAAAATTAGCTGGGAAGTGTCAATTGAAGAGGTTTTGAGAAGCCATGGACACATTGCTCTGCAGGCGGAGCCCTAGGGCCTACCCTTTCGTACTCTAAAGGCATAGGGAACACATATTACTCTTAGTAATGTTTTCAGTGTCATTGTGTCTTGATATCGGTAATAGGTGTTCATAAATAATATTACAAGCTAAATCAGTCGAACACGAGCGTCACATAAAACGCCGCTACATTTCCCCCACGTGAAATTAACTTCTGTCAAACATCTGTCAAACACAAAACGGCAATAAAAACAACTGACCATCAACTGACGAAGAACACGTCAAGTATCCTAGCAACACACAGAATGTCAGTGCGAAGTAAACATTGCGAACGCCACCTATATGTGCTGTGAAGGCTGTGCGATACGCTTGGCAACATAGTACAGCCATCGCCTGCCCGTCTTCGTACAACGTTGTCTAACTTCGTGGTAGCGCGAGCTTCACCATAGCTCGGTTGGCTCAATTTGCGTAGATGTTGCAAGCAGCATTGTGTAGACATTCGGATAACTTGCTACAGTTTAAATTGTATCAAATACTGGCTCTTACAAAAATTATCATAAAGAAACAAATAATTCACGGTTAATCCGATACCCTTATTATTGGGTAATATAACATAGGGAATAAATGGGAGCATATTCTAGGCCAACATTTCTATTTAACATGTTATTTTCCTATCCCGTGAAAACAAGCTTGAACCGGAAGTAGTTACTTTTTGGCGCACTTGCATTCCCTATACTCTACTTTATCGCCAATTGATGGTTTAGTCCCATTATATGAGTCAATGCTCAGGTAATCGCAATGTGTGGAGATGACGGAAAGCAATTAGCCGTTTTGTTCTTCTTTTTTGAGTTCAGTAATTGCATTGAATACAAAGCGACTACTATATTATACCAGCTTAGTTTGGTTTACCTCAATAGTAATGACGTTCTAACTAAACTATGAAATGTCCGTTCCATACGTAAGGTTTACAATATTCGTTGGTTTTGCTAACATATATGTGATAACTTGTTAATGTGTCGGCACAATGTGACGCCAAAGTGTTGACGTCAACCCCTGACATGTTTGTTTGTGACGGTTTAGTGTTGAAATGTGTTGGACTCGTTCTCCGAACTGTTTCTGACGTACAAGTGAAATGTTCGTTGCGCGTTCCCTCCTATAGGGCCACGTCTGACGTACATAGACGCTTAATATGCTGAAGACTCGTCACTTCACTCGATATTGGTGTAAGAATCTAAACTTGATACCTTTTCATTAGAGTCAGTACAAAAGTTTAGTTTCTTAGGGTGGAAACTTATCGACTATTATTTTCATGTATGATTGTTTTTTATTTGAAGGCTATATTATATTATATATTATATTTTTTATGTGTGAGGTTACAAATTTATTTTACTGTAAAACGAACTATATAATAATACGACTAAACTTGTTAACACTTTGGTAAGAAACAAGTTCGTGGAACTTTCGCGCTTCTTTGGTGTCGAGCTGGTCAGCATAGAAGTTGAAACGTCCACATCTCGCAATCAATATTGCACTAATCTAACATTAGTCCGACCATTAAAGCTGGTACTTCCTCGACTTCCATTAATTTCTTTGATAAACTGTTCAAAATTAGGATATACCATGTAGTTGTTAAACGGATATAATTAAGCTTTTAGTTTCAATTTTTGAAACTCCACGTTTGTGTTGTAAGAGAAGGCCTGGTTTGTCTAATCACGCCTGAAAAGATTTTTTTTTTTTTTATATACATCTATCTCACTGTCTCTCCCTAGCTACTCCAAAAAAGCTACTCAAATCATCTGTAGCAGTAGCGCCCGAAACATGTTGACTTTCGTGAATTTGTCTTGAACCTAGTAGACGACATGATGAAGAGTCTGGCCTACTGCGTCACGTGCTGGTTAGCCTCGCGTCGAGCCACGTGGGGGTAGTTTACTACGGTAGCCTTATCAGGACTTGGCGCACTGACTGGATTATTGGAAAATGTAAAAAGAGAATTTAGTATCTCATTTTGGGGCGCTCGGTGGAGTTCGCAATTCTTACGCCGATGATCGTGTCATTTAGCTAAATTGTGTGAGAGTGGCAGATTTTCCCACCCCCGCGCGCCTTTCCTCAATCCGTGTAGACGTTGACTCAATCGAGGAACCCTAATATCCTCACCCCGTTGCTCCCTCTATTCATTACTGGCAGCCAACAGTCATCAACACTGTTATTAAGGTTTTGATTTCATTTTTAGAAACAGAACGTCAGCTTTAAAATATTCTTGAAATTACTAAACTGTTTCCTAGACGACACCTGATTTTGATTTAGGAGTGTTCCTAAGAGTATCTTGAGAGTATCATCTTAATTGTTCGGTGTAAAATATATAAAATTGCTGTTAAAAATCATGATATATTATTGTGATAACATAATTGTGTGTTTTAAAGTCCACATGCATGTATTTAAAATTATTCTTACGTTTACATTTTGTGTTTGATTTAAACTTCATTTGTCTATAACACACGAACGCGATAACGCATAAGTACATAACCAAAATACAAATATTAAAACAGCATTTTCTTATAAACAAGCAATTTAAAAAAATTTCGCTAATTATTACGATTAACTATGAGCATCGTTTATCATTTTTGTTGGCTGTTGATAGAATTGCTTGGCTCGTGTTCATTTAACGACATCGTAAGAACAAAGACACATAACAAAGACAAATAGATCCATATGAGAAGACGTGAACGCTTCACTTCAACACATAATATATAGATAGCAACGTCGTGTCCGTTATTTGTTTTTTCTTTCGTTTATTTAAAAATGTAATCGCACTTATATGGCATCTCTACTTACGCATTGTTCCTAACTATAAACAGAAATTGCGTGCATGGTTTCCCATGAATTCAATTGACGACACGTTGCTGTTTTATAGAAAATAAAAAAGGATGATTTTGTTCCTAGGCGGTGACCCAAAAGCCTATTCGAATATAAAAATTGACGATAGTGAATGAAAGAATGATATTCTTGAAAACAATTTAGTACCCTGGCTTGACTACTGCTCGTCTTTGCACAGCGTTGAGATCCGACCGTGGCTGCCTCATGTGGTACGCCCTAATAGCGAGGAGACAAGGTGGAAACAAGTTGTGAGATAGTCTCCTCTCAGTCGGGCGGTAAATTAAGACTCAAGTCGTGTGTGTGAGCGGGTTGAAACACTCTGCGCGCTAACGCGATGTCTGCTTTGCATCTCAATACTTGATCAAAGAAGACGATGTTCACTTGCCGAACCGATCGAATGAACGCTCTAGTGACGTCACTATCAGGGTGACGCGGCATTGGTTGTGGGTTTGATTCCGCTTTCGTGTTGTTGCCAGTCGTATATTAAATACCATTAAGTCATCTAGAAAGTCACGTACATCTTGTTTTTATTTAGCTACTAGAATATATTTGACAACTACTCAAGAAACACATCTTCTTCATGCCCACTGGATAGCTTAAGTTTGTTACCGGTCAGCCGTGTGACGTCATAGCTCCACGCGTAACACACTCTTCACCCGTCTAGCCGTGTGACGTCATAGTTCCACGCGTAACACACTCTTCACCCGTCTAGCCGTGTGACGTCATAGTTCCACGCGTAACACACTCTTCACCCGTCTAGCCGTGTGACGTCATAGCTCCACGCGTATCACACTCTTCACCCGTCTAGCCGTGTGACGTCATAGCTCCACGCGTAACACACTCGTCGCCTGGCTAGCCGTGTGACGTCATAGCTCCACGCGTAACACACTCTTCACCCGTCTAGCCGTGTGACGTCATAGTTCCACGCGTAACACACTCTTCACCCGTCTAGCCGTGTGACGTCATAGTTCCACGCGTAACACACTCTTCACCCGTCTAGCCGTGTGACGTCATAGTTCCACGCGTAACACACTCGTCGCCTGGCTAGCCGTGTGACGTCATAGCTCCACGCGTATCACACTCTTCACCCGTCTAGCCGTGTGACGTCATAGCTCCACGCGTATCACACTCTTCACCCGTCTAGCCGTGTGACGTCATAGCTCCACGCGTAACACACTCGTCGCCTGGCTAGCCGTGTGACGTCATAGTTCCACGCGTAACACACTCGTCGCCTGGCTAGCCGTGTGACGTCATAGTTCCACGCGTAACACACTCTTCACCCGTCTAGCCGTGTGACGTCATAGCTCCACGCGTAACACACTCGTCGCCTGGCTAGCCGTGTGACGTCATAGTTCCACGCGTAACACACTCTTCACCCGTCTAGCCGTGTGACGTCATAGCTCCACGCGTAACACACTCGTCGCCTGGCTAGCCTTGCTGACGTCATAGCTCCACGCGTAACACACTCTTCACCCGTCTAGCCGTGTGACGTCATAGCTCCACGCGTAACACACTCGTCGCCTGGCTAGCCTTGCTGACGTCATAGCTCCACGCGTAACACACTCTTCACCCGTCTAGCCGTGTGACGTCATAGCTCCACGCGTATCACACTCTTCACCCGTCTAGCCGTGTGACGTCATAGTTCCACGCGTATCACACTCTTCACCCGTCTAGCCGTGTGACGTCATAGCTCCACGCGTATCACACTCTTCACCCGTCTAGCCGTGTGACGTCATAGCTCCACGCGTAACACACTCTTCACCCGTCTAGCCGTGTGACGTCATAGCTCCACGCGTAACACACTCGTCGCCTGGCTAGCCTTGCTGACGTCATAGCTCCACGCGTAACACACTCTTCACCCGTCTAGCCGTGTGACGTCATAGCTCCACGCGTATCACACTCGTCGCCTGGCTAGCCTTGCTGACGTCATAGCTCCACGCGTATCACACTCGTCGCCTGGCTAGCCGTGTGACGTCATAGCTCCACGCGTATCACACTCTTCACCCGTCTAGCCGTGTGACGTCATAGCTCCACGCGTATCACACTCTTCACCCGTCTAGCCGTGTGACGTCATAGCTCCACGCGTCTCACACTCTTCACCCGTCTAGCCGTGTGACGTCATAGTTCCACGCGTCACACACTCTTCACCCGTCTAGCCGTGTGACGTCATAGCTCCACGCGTAACACACTCTTCACCCGTCTAGCCGTGTGACGTCATAGCTCCACGCGTCTCACACTCTTCACCCGTCTAGCCGTGTGACGTCATAGTTCCACGCGTCACACACTCTTCACCCGTCTAGCCGTGTGACGTCATAGTTCCACGCGTAACACACTCTTCACCCGTCTAGCCGTGTGACGTCATAGTTCCACGCGTCACACACTCTTCACCCGTCTAGCCGTGTGACGTCATAGCTCCACGCGTATCACACTCTTCACCCGTCTAGCCGTGTGACGTCATAGCTCCACGCGTATCACACTCGTCGCCTGGCTAGCCGTGTGACGTCATAGCTCCACGCGTAACACACTCTTCACCCGTCTAGCCGTGTGACGTCATAGCTCCACGCGTATCACACTCGTCGCCTGGCTAGCCTTGCTGACGTCATAGTTCCACGCGTGACACACTCTTCACCCGTCTAGCCGTGTGACGTCATAGCTCCACGCGTAACACACTCTTCACCCGTCTAGCCGTGTGACGTCATAGTTCCACGCGTAACACACTCTTCACCCGTCTAGCCGTGTGACGTCATAGCTCCACGCGTATCACACTCGTCGCCTGGCTAGCCTTGCTGACGTCATAGTTCCACGCGTATCACACTCTTCACCCGTCTAGCCGTGTGACGTCATAGCTCCACGCGTATCACACTCGTCGCCTGGCTAGCCTTGCTGACGTCATAGTTCCACGCGTACCACACTCTTCACCCGTCTAGCCGTGTGACGTCATAGCTCCACGCGTCTCACACTCTTCACCCGTCTAGCCGTGTGACGTCATAGTTCCACGCGTCACACACTCTTCACCCGTCTAGCCGTGTGACGTCATAGTTCCACGCGTAACACACTCTTCACCCGTCTAGCCGTGTGACGTCATAGTTCCACGCGTCACACACTCTTCACCCGTCTAGCCGTGTGACGTCATAGCTCCACGCGTATCACACTCTTCACCCGTCTAGCCGTGTGACGTCATAGCTCCACGCGTATCACACTCGTCGCCTGGCTAGCCGTGTGACGTCATAGCTCCACGCGTAACACACTCTTCACCCGTCTAGCCGTGTGACGTCATAGCTCCACGCGTATCACACTCGTCGCCTGGCTAGCCTTGCTGACGTCATAGTTCCACGCGTGACACACTCTTCACCCGTCTAGCCGTGTGACGTCATAGCTCCACGCGTAACACACTCTTCACCCGTCTAGCCGTGTGACGTCATAGTTCCACGCGTAACACACTCTTCACCCGTCTAGCCGTGTGACGTCATAGCTCCACGCGTATCACACTCGTCGCCTGGCTAGCCTTGCTGACGTCATAGTTCCACGCGTATCACACTCTTCACCCGTCTAGCCGTGTGACGTCATAGCTCCACGCGTATCACACTCGTCGCCTGGCTAGCCTTGCTGACGTCATAGTTCCACGCGTACCACACTCTTCACCCGTCTAGCCGTGTGACGTCATAGCTCCACGCGTATCACACTCTTCACCCGTCTAGCCGTGTGACGTCATAGCTCCACGCGTAACACACTCTTCACCCGTCTAGCCGTGTGACGTCATAGCTCCACGCGTAACACACTCTTCACCCGTCTAGCCGTGTGACGTCATAGCTCCACGCGTATCACACTCTTCACCCGTCTAGCCGTGTGACGTCATAGTTCCACGCGTATCACACTCTTCACCCGTCTAGCCGTGTGACGTCATAGCTCCACGCGTATCACACTCGTCGCCTGGCTAGCCTTGCTGACGTCATAGTTCCACGCGTAACACACTCTTCACCCGTCTAGCCGTGTGACGTCATAGCTCCACGCGTAACACACTCTTCACCCGTCTAGCCGTGTGACGTCATAGCTCCACGCGTATCACACTCTTCACCCGTCTAGCCGTGTGACGTCATAGTTCCACGCGTATCACACTCGTCGCCTGGCTAGCCTTGCTGACGTCATAGCTCCACGCGTATCACACTCTTCACCCGTCTAGCCGTGTGACGTCATAGCTCCACGCGTATCACACTCGTCGCCTGGCTAGCCTTGCTGACGTCATAGTTCCACGCGTATCACACTCTTCACCCGTCTAGCCGTGTGACGTCATAGCTCCACGCGTAACACACTCTTCACCCGTCTAGCCGTGTGACGTCATAGCTCCACGCGTATCACACTCGTCGCCTGGCTAGCCGTGTGACGTCATAGCTCCACGCGTATCACACTCGTCGCCTGGCTAGCCGTGTGACGTCATAGTTCCACGCGTATCACACTCGTCGCCTGGCTAGCCTTGCTGACGTCATAGCTCCACGCGTAACACACTCTTCACCCGTCTAGCCGTGTGACGTCATAGCTCCACGCGTAACACACTCTTCACCCGTCTAGCCGTGTGACGTCATAGCTCCACGCGTAACACACTCGTCGCCTGGCTAGCCGTGTGACGTCATAGCTCCACGCGTAACACACTCTTCACCCGTCTAGCCGTGTGACGTCATAGTTCCACGCGTAACACACTCTTCACCCGTCTAGCCGTGTGACGTCATAGTTCCACGCGTAACACACTCTTCACCCGTCTAGCCGTGTGACGTCATAGCTCCACGCGTATCACACTCGTCGCCTGGCTAGCCGTGTGACGTCATAGCTCCACGCGTAACACACTCTTCACCCGTCTAGCCGTGTGACGTCATAGCTCCACGCGTATCACACTCGTCGCCTGGCTAGCCTTGCTGACGTCATAGTTCCACGCGTAACACACTCTTCACCCGTCTAGCCGTGTGACGTCATAGTTCCACGCGTAACACACTCTTCACCCGTCTAGCCGTGTGACGTCATAGCTCCACGCGTAACACACTCTTCACCCGTCTAGCCGTGTGACGTCATAGCTCCACGCGTATCACACTCGTCGCCTGGCTAGCCGTGTGACGTCATAGCTCCACGCGTAACACACTCTTCACCCGTCTAGCCGTGTGACGTCATAGCTCCACGCGTAACACACTCTTCACCCGTCTAGCCTTGCTGACGTCATAGCTCCACGCGTAACACACTCTTCACCCGTCTAGCCGTGTGACGTCATAGCTCCACGCGTATCACACTCGTCGCCTGGCTAGCCGTGTGACGTCATAGCTCCACGCGTAACACACTCTTCACCCGTCTAGCCGTGTGACGTCATAGCTCCACGCGTATCACACTCGTCGCCTGGCTAGCCGTGTGACGTCATAGCTCCACGCGTAACACACTCTTCACCCGTCTAGCCGTGTGACGTCATAGCTCCACGCGTATCACACTCGTCGCCTGGCTAGCCGTGTGACGTCATAGCTCCACGCGTAACACACTCTTCACCCGTCTAGCCGTGTGACGTCATAGCTCCACGCGTATCACACTCGTCGCCTGGCTAGCCGTGTGACGTCATAGCTCCACGCGTATCACACTCGTCGCCTGGCTAGCCGTGTGACGTCATAGCTCCACGCGTATCACACTCTTCACCCGTCTAGCCGTGTGACGTCATAGTTCCACGCGTATAACACTCGTCGCCTGGCTAGCCGTGTGACGTCATAGCTCCACGCGTATCACACTCTTCACCCGTCTAGCCGTGTGACGTCATAGTTCCACGCGTATAACACTCTTCACCCGTCTAGCCTTGCTGACGTCATAGCTCCACGCGTATAACACTCTTTACCCGTCTAGCCGTGTGACGTCATAGCTCCACGCGTAACACACTCTTCACCCGTCTAGCCGTGTGACGTCATAGTTCCACGCGTATCACACTCGTCGCCTGGCTAGCCTTGCTGACGTCATAGCTCCACGCGTCTCACACTCGTCGCCTGGCTAGCCTTGCTGACGTCATAGTTCCACGCGTAACACACTCTTCACCCGTCTAGCCGTGTGACGTCATAGCTCCACGCGTAACACACTCTTCACCCGTCTAGCCGTGTGACGTCATAGTTCCACGCGTATCACACTCGTCGCCTGGCTAGCCTTGCTGACGTCATAGCTCCACGCGTATCACACTCTTCACCCGTCTAGCCGTGTGACGTCATAGCTCCACGCGTAACACACTCTTCACCCGTCTAGCCGTGTGACGTCATAGTTCCACGCGTATCACACTCGTCGCCTGGCTAGCCTTGCTGACGTCATAGCTCCACGCGTATCACACTCGTCGCCTGGCTAGCCTTGCTGACGTCATAGTTCCACGCGTATCACACTCTTCACCCGTCTAGCCGTGTGACGTCATAGCTCCACGCGTAACACACTCTTCACCCGTCTAGCCGTGTGACGTCATAGCTCCACGCGTAACACACTCTTCACCCGTCTAGCCGTGTGACGTCATAGCTCCACGCGTAACACACTCTTCACCCGTCTAGCCGTGTGACGTCATAGCTCCACGCGTAACACACTCTTCACCCGTCTAGCCGTGTGACGTCATAGCTCCACGCGTAACACACTCTTCACCCGTCTAGCCGTGTGACGTCATAGTTCCACGCGTAACACACTCGTCGCCTGGCTAGCCTTACTGACGTCATAGCTCCACGCGTAACACACTCTTCACCCGTCTAGCCGTGTGACGTCATAGCTCCACGCGTAACACACTCGTCGCCTGGCTAGCCGTGTGACGTCATAGCTCCACGCGTAACACACTCTTCACCCGTCTAGCCGTGTGACGTCATAGCTCCACGCGTAACACACTCGTCGCCTGGCTAGCCTTGCTGACGTCATAGTTCCACGCGTAACACACTCTTCACCCGTCTAGCCGTGTGACGTCATAGCTCCACGCGTAACACACTCTTCACCCGTCTAGCCGTGTGACGTCATAGCTCCACGCGTATCACACTCTTCACCCGTCTAGCCGTGTGACGTCATTGCTCCACGCGTATCACACTCTTCACCCGTCTAGCCGTGTGACGTCATAGCTCCACGCGTATCACACTCGTCGCCTGGCTAGCCGTGTGACGTCATAGCTCCACGCGTAACACACTCGTCGCCTGGCTAGCCTTGCTGACGTCATAGTTCCACGCGTAACACACTCGTCGCCTGGCTAGCCGTGTGACGTCATAGTTCCACGCGTAACACACTCGTCGCCTGGCTAGCCGTGTGACGTCATAGCTCCACGCGTAACACACTCGTCGCCTGGCTAGCCTTGCTGACGTCATAGTTCCACGCGTAACACACTCTTCACCCGTCTAGCCGTGTGACGTCATAGCTGCACGCGTATCACACTCTTCACCCGTCTAGCCGTGTGACGTCATAGCTCCACGCGTAACACACTCTTCACCCGTCTAGCCGTGTGACGTCATAGCTCCACGCGTAACACACTCTTCACCCGTCTAGCCGTGTGACGTCATAGCTCCACGCGTATCACACTCGTCGCCTGGCTAGCCGTGTGACGTCATAGCTCCACGCGTATCACACTCGTCGCCTGGCTAGCCGTGTGACGTCATAGCTCCACGCGTATCACACTCGTCGCCTGGCTAGCCTTGCTGACGTCATAGTTCCACGCGTAACACACTCTTCACCCGTCTAGCCGTGTGACGTCATAGCTCCACGCGTATCACACTCGTCGCCTGGCTAGCCGTGTGACGTCATAGCTCCACGCGTAACACACTCTTCACCCGTCTAGCCGTGTGACGTCATAGCTCCACGCGTATCACACTCGTCGCCTGGCTAGCCTTGCTGACGTCATAGCTCCACGCGTATCACACTCGTCGCCTGGCTAGCCGTGTGACGTCATAGCTCCACGCGTAACACACTCGTCGCCTGGCTAGCCTTGCTGACGTCATAGTTCCACGCGTAACACACTCTTCACCCGTCTAGCCGTGTGACGTCATAGCTCCACGCGTAACACACTCTTCACCCGTCTAGCCGTGTGACGTCATAGCTCCACGCGTATCACACTCGTCGCCTGGCTAGCCTTGCTGACGTCATAGCTCCACGCGTAACACACTCTTCACCCGTCTAGCCGTGTGACGTCATAGCTCCACGCGTATCACACTCGTCGGCTGGCTAGCCGTGTGACGTCATAGTTCCACGCGTAACACACTCTTCACCCGTCTAGCCGTGTGACGTCATAGCTCCACGCGTAACACACTCTTCACCCGTCTAGCCGTGTGACGTCATAGCTCCACGCGTATCACACTCGTCGCCTGGCTAGCCGTGTGACGTCATAGCTCCACGCGTAACACACTCTTCACCCGTCTAGCCGTGTGACGTCATAGCTCCACGCGTAACACACTCTTCACCCGTCTAGCCGTGTGACGTCATAGCTCCACGCGTCTCACACTCTTCACCCGTCTAGCCGTGTGACGTCATAGCTCCACGCGTAACACACTCGTCACCCGTCTAGCCGTGTGACGTCATAGCTCCACGCGTAACACACTCTTCACCCGTCTAGCCGTGTGACGTCATAGCTCCACGCGTAACACACTCTTCACCCGTCTAGCCGTGTGACGTCATAGTTCCACGCGTAACACACTCTTCACCCGTCTAGCCGTGTGACGTCATAGTTCCACGCGTAACACACTCGTCGCCTGGCTAGCCGTGTGACGTCATAGTTCCACGCGTAACACACTCTTCACCCGTCTAGCCGTGTGACGTCATAGTTCCACGCGTAACACACTCGTCGCCTGGCTAGCCGTGTGACGTCATAGCTCCACGCGTAACACACTCTTCACCCGTCTAGCCGTGTGACGTCATAGCTCCACGCGTATCACACTCGTCGCCTGGCTAGCCGTGTGACGTCATAGCTCCACGCGTATCACACTCGTCGCCTGGCTAGCCGTGTGACGTCATAGCTCCACGCGTATCACACTCGTCGCCTGGCTAGCCGTGTGACGTCATAGCTCCACGCGTATCACACTCGTCGCCTGGCTAGCCGTGTGACGTCATAGCTCCACGCGTAACACACTCTTCACCCGTCTAGCCGTGTGACGTCATAGCTCCACGCGTATCACACTCGTCGCCTGGCTAGCCGTGTGACGTCATAGCTCCACGCGTATCACACTCGTCGCCTGGCTAGCCTTGCTGACGTCATAGCTCCACGCGTAACACACTCTTCACCCGTCTAGCCGTGTGACGTCATAGCTCCACGCGTATCACACTCGTCGCCTGGCTAGCCTTGCTGACGTCATAGCTCCACGCGTATCACACTCGTCGCCTGGCTAGCCTTGCTGACGTCATAGCTCCACGCGTATCACACTCGTCGCCTGGCTAGCCGTGTGACGTCATAGCTCCACGCGTAACACACTCTTCACCCGTCTAGCCGTGTGACGTCATAGCTCCACGCGTATCACACTCGTCGCCTGGCTAGCCTTGCTGACGTCATAGCTCCACGCGTAACACACTCTTCACCCGTCTAGCCGTGTGACGTCATAGCTCCACGCGTATCACACTCTTCACCCGTCTAGCCGTGTGACGTCATAGCTCCACGCGTAACACACTCTTCACCCGTCTAGCCGTGTGACGTCATAGCTCCACGCGTAACACACTCTTCACCCGTCTAGCCGTGTGACGTCATAGCTCCACGCGTATCACACTCGTCGCCTGGCTAGCCGTGTGACGTCATAGCTCCACGCGTATCACACTCTTCACCCGTCTAGCCGTGTGACGTCATAGCTCCACGCGTATCACACTCGTCGCCTGGCTAGCCGTGTGACGTCATAGCTCCACGCGTATCACACTCTTCACCCGTCTAGCCGTGTGACGTCATAGCTCCACGCGTAACACACTCGTCACCCGTCTAGCCGTGTGACGTCATAGCTCCACGCGTATCACACTCTTCACCCGTCTAGCCGTGTGACGTCATAGCTCCACGCGTAACACACTCTTCACCCGTCTAGCCGTGTGACGTCATAGCTCCACGCGTAA
This sequence comes from Isoperla grammatica, assembly GCA_945910005.1. Lineage (NCBI taxonomy): Eukaryota > Metazoa > Arthropoda > Insecta > Plecoptera > Perlodidae > Isoperla > Isoperla grammatica. Next base: position 65,763,056 of record OX246738.1, read on the forward strand.
CACACTCTTCACCCGTCTAGCCGTGTGACGTCATAGCTCCACGCGTAACACACTCTTCACCCGTCTAGCCGTGTGACGTCATAGCTCCACGCGTAACACACTCTTCACCCGTCTAGCCGTGTGACGTCATAGCTCCACGCGTAACACACTCTTCACCCGTCTAGCCGTGTGACGTCATAGCTCCACGCGTAACACACTCTTCACCCGTCTAGCCGTGTGACGTCATAGCTCCACGCGTAACACACTCTTCACCCGTCTAGCCGTGTGACGTCATAGCTCCACGCGTATCACACTCGTCGCCTGGCTAGCCGTGTGACGTCATAGCTCCACGCGTAACACACTCTTCACCCGTCTAGCCGTGTGACGTCATAGCTCCACGCGTAACACACTCTTCACCCGTCTAGCCGTGTGACGTCATAGCTCCACGCGTATCACACTCGTCGCCTGGCTAGCCGTGTGACGTCATAGCTCCACGCGTATCACACTCGTCGCCTGGCTAGCCGTGTGACGTCATAGCTCCACGCGTATCACACTCGTCGCCTGGCTAGCCGTGTGACGTCATAGCTCCACGCGTATCACACTCGTCGCCTGGCTAGCCGTGTGACGTCATAGCTCCACGCGTAACACACTCTTCACCCGTCTAGCCGTGTGACGTCATAGCTCCACGCGTAACACACTCTTCACCCGTCTAGCCGTGTGACGTCATAGTTCCACGCGTATCACACTCTTCACCCGTCTAGCCGTGTGACGTCATAGCTCCACGCGTATCACACTCTTCACCCGTCTAGCCGTGTGACGTCATAGTTCCACGCGTATCACACTCTTCACCCGTCTAGCCGTGTGACGTCATAGCTCCACGCGTATCACACTCTTCACCCGTCTAGCCGTGTGACGTCATAGTTCCACGCGTATCACACTCTTCACCCGTCTAGCCGTGTGACGTCATAGCTCCACGCGTATCACACTCTTCACCCGTCTAGCCGTGTGACGTCATAGTTCCACGCGTATCACACTCTTCACCCGTCTAGCCGTGTGACGTCATAGTTCCACGCGTAACACACTCTTCACCCGTCTAGCCGTGTGACGTCATAGCTCCACGCGTATCACACTCTTCACCCGTCTAGCCGTGTGACGTCATAGTTCCACGCGTATCACACTCTTCACCCGTCTAGCCGTGTGACGTCATAGTTCCACGCGTATCACACTCTTCACCCGTCTAGCCGTGTGACGTCATAGCTCCACGCGTATCACACTCGTCGCCTGGCTAGCCTTGCTGACGTCATAGCTCCACGCGTATCACACTCTTCACCCGTCTAGCCGTGTGACGTCATAGCTCCACGCGTAACACACTCTTCACCCGTCTAGCCGTGTGACGTCATAGCTCCACGCGTATCACACTCGTCGCCTGGCTAGCCGTGTGACGTCATAGCTCCACGCGTAACACACTCTTCACCCGTCTAGCCGTGTGACGTCATAGCTCCACGCGTAACACACTCTTCACCCGTCTAGCCGTGTGACGTCATAGCTCCACGCGTATCACACTCGTCGCCTGGCTAGCCTTGCTGACGTCATAGTTCCACGCGTATCACACTCTTCACCCGTCTAGCCGTGTGACGTCATAGCTCCACGCGTAACACACTCTTCACCCGTCTAGCCGTGTGACGTCATAGCTCCACGCGTATCACACTCTTCACCCGTCTAGCCGTGTGACGTCATAGTTCCACGCGTAACACACTCTTCACCCGTCTAGCCGTGTGACGTCATAGCTCCACGCGTATCACACACGTCGCCTGGCTAGCCGTGTGACGTCATAGCTCCACGCGTCTCACACTCTTCACCCGTCTAGCCGTGTGACGTCATAGCTCCACGCGTATCACACTCTTCACCCGTCTAGCCGTGTGACGTCATAGCTCCACGCGTATCACACTCTTCACCCGTCTAGCCGTGTGACGTCATAGTTCCACGCGTAACACACTCTTCACCCGTCTAGCCGTGTGACGTCATAGCTCCACGCGTATCACACACGTCGCCTGGCTAGCCGTGTGACGTCATAGCTCCACGCGTATCACACTCGTCGCCCGTCTAGCCGTGTGACGTCATAGCTCCACGCGTCTCACACTCTTCACCCGTCTAGCCGTGTGACGTCATAGCACCACGCGTATCACACTCTTCACCCGTCTAGCCGTGTGACGTCATAGTTCCACGCGTCTCACACTCTTCACCCGTCTAGCCGTGTGACGTCATAGCTCCACGCGTAACACACTCTTCACCCGTCTAGCCGTGTGACGTCATAGCTCCACGCGTATCACACTCTTCACCCGTCTAGCCGTGTGACGTCATAGCTCCACGCGTATCACACTCTTCACCCGTCTAGCCGTGTGACGTCATAGCTCCACGCGTATCACACTCGTCGCCTGGCTAGCCGTGTGACGTCATAGCTCCACGCGTATCACACTCTTCACCCGTCTAGCCGTGTGACGTCATAGCTCCACGCGTAACACACTCTTCACCCGTCTAGCCGTGTGACGTCATAGCTCCACGCGTAACACACTCTTCACCCGTCTAGCCGTGTGACGTCATAGCTCCACGCGTATCACACTCGTCGCCTGGCTAGCCTTGCTGACGTCATAGTTCCACGCGTAACACACTCTTCACCCGTCTAGCCGTGTGACGTCATAGCTCAACGCGTCTCACACTCTTCACCCGTCTAGCCGTGTGACGTCATAGCTTCACGCGTAACACACTCTTCACCCGTCTAGCCGTGTGACGTCATAGCTCCACGCGTATCACACTCGTCGCCTGGCTAGCCTTGCTGACGTCATAGTTCCACGCGTAACACACTCTTCACCCGTCTAGCCTTGCTGACGTCATAGTTCCACGCGTATCACACTCTTCACCCGTCTAGCCGTGTGACGTCATAGCTCCACGCGTAACACACTCGTCGCCTGGCTAGCCGTGTGACGTCATAGCTCCACGCGTAACACACTCTTCACCCGTCTAGCCGTGTGACGTCATAGCTCCACGCGTATCACACTCTTCACCCGTCTAGCCGTGTGACGTCATAGCTCCACGCGTAACACACTCTTCACCCGTCTAGCCGTGTGACGTCATAGCTCCACGCGTATCACACTCTTCACCCGTCTAGCCGTGTGACGTCATAGCTCCACGCGTAACACACTCTTCACCCGTCTAGCCGTGTGACGTCATAGCTCCACGCGTAACACACTCGTCGCCTGGCTAGCCGTGTGACGTCATAGCTCCACGCGTAACACACTCTTCACCCGTCTAGCCGTGTGACGTCATAGTTCCACGCGTATCACACTCTTCACCCGTCTAGCCTTGCTGACGTCATAGTTCCACGCGTATCACACTCTTCACCCGTCTAGCCGTGTGACGTCATAGCTCCACGCGTATCACACTCGTCGCCTGGCTAGCCGTGTGACGTCATAGCTCCACGCGTAACACACTCTTCACCCGTCTAGCCGTGTGACGTCATAGCTCCACGCGTCTCACACTCTTCACCCGTCTAGCCTTGCTGACGTCATAGTTCCACGCGTATCACACTCTTCACCCGTCTAGCCGTGTGACGTCATAGCTCCACGCGTATCACACTCTTCACCCGTCTAGCCGTGTGACGTCATAGCTCCACGCGTATCACACTCTTCACCCGTCTAGCCGTGTGACGTCATAGCTCCACGCGTAACACACTCTTCACCCGTCTAGCCGTGTGACGTCATAGCTCCACGCGTATCACACTCGTCGCCTGGCTAGCCTTGCTGACGTCATAGTTCCACGCGTAACACACTCTTCACCCGTCTAGCCGTGTGACGTCATAGCTCCACGCGTATCACACTCTTCACCCGTCTAGCCTTGCTGACGTCATAGTTCCACGCGTATCACACTCTTCACCCGTCTAGCCGTGTGACGTCATAGCTCCACGCGTCTCACACTCTTCACCCGTCTAGCCGTGTGACGTCATAGCTCCACGCGTATCACACTCTTCACCCGTCTAGCCGTGTGACGTCATAGCTCCACGCGTAACACACTCTTCACCCGTCTAGCCGTGTGACGTCATAGCTCCACGCGTAACACACTCTTCACCCGTCTAGCCGTGTGACGTCATAGCTCCACGCGTAACACACTCTTCACCCGTCTAGCCGTGTGACGTCATAGCTCCACGCGTAACACACTCTTCACCCGTCTAGCCGTGTGACGTCATAGCTCCACGCGTATCACACTCTTCACCCGTCTAGCCGTGTGACGTCATAGCTCCACGCGTATCACACTCGTCGCCTGGCTAGCCTTGCTGACGTCATAGTTCCACGCGTAACACACTCTTCACCCGTCTAGCCGTGTGACGTCATAGCTCCACGCGTATCACACTCTTCACCCGTCTAGCCGTGTGACGTCATAGCTCCACGCGTAACACACTCTTCACCCGTCTAGCCGTGTGACGTCATAGCTCCACGCGTATCACACTCTTCACCCGTCTAGCCGTGTGACGTCATAGCTCCACGCGTATCACACTCGTCGCCCGTCTAGCCGTGTGACGTCATAGCTCCACGCGTAACACACTCTTCACCCGTCTAGCCGTGTGACGTCATAGCTCCACGCGTATCACACACGTCGCCTGGCTAGCCTTGCTGACGTCATAGTTCCACGCGTAACACACTCTTCACCCGTCTAGCCGTGTGACGTCATAGTTCCACGCGTAACACACTCTTCACCCGTCTAGCCGTGTGACGTCATAGTTCCACGCGTATCACACTCGTCGCCTGGCTAGCCTTGCTGACGTCATAGCTCCACGCGTAACACACTCTTCACCCGTCTAGCCGTGTGACGTCATAGTTCCACGCGTATCACACTCGTCGCCTGGCTAGCCTTGCTGACGTCATAGCTCCACGCGTATCACACTCGTCGCCTGGCTAGCCTTGCTGACGTCATAGCTCCACGCGTAACACACTCTTCACCCGTCTAGCCGTGTGACGTCATAGCTCCACGCGTAACACACTCTTCACCCGTCTAGCCGTGTGACGTCATAGCTCCACGCGTATCACACTCTTCACCCGTCTAGCCGTGTGACGTCATAGCTCCACGCGTAACACACTCTTCACCCGTCTAGCCGTGTGACGTCATAGCTCCACGCGTATCACACTCGTCGCCTGGCTAGCCTTGCTGACGTCATAGCTCCACGCGTATCACACTCTTCACCCGTCTAGCCGTGTGACGTCATAGCTCCACGCGTAACACACTCTTCACCCGTCTAGCCGTGTGACGTCATAGCTCCACGCGTATCACACTCTTCACCCGTCTAGCCGTGTGACGTCATAGCTCCACGCGTATCACACTCGTCGCCTGGCTAGCCTTGCTGACGTCATAGCTCCACGCGTATCACACTCTTCACCCGTCTAGCCGTGTGACGTCATAGTTCCACGCGTATCACACTCTTCACCCGTCTAGCCGTGTGACGTCATAGTTCCACGCGTAACACACTCGTCGCCTGGCTAGCCTTGCTGACGTCATAGTTCCACGCGTAACACACTCTTCACCCGTCTAGCCGTGTGACGTCATAGCTCCACGCGTAACACACTCTTCACCCGTCTAGCCGTGTGACGTCATAGTTCCACGCGTATCACACTCTTCACCCGTCTAGCCGTGTGACGTCATAGCTCCACGCGTATCACACTCTTCACCCGTCTAGCCGTGTGACGTCATAGTTCCACGCGTATCACACTCTTCACCCGTCTAGCCGTGTGACGTCATAGCTCCACGCGTAACACACTCTTCACCCGTCTAGCCGTGTGACGTCATAGTTCCACGCGTAACACACTCTTCACCCGTCTAGCCGTGTGACGTCATAGTTCCACGCGTATCACACTCGTCGCCTGGCTAGCCGTGTGACGTCATAGCTCCACGCGTAACACACTCTTCACCCGTCTAGCCGTGTGACGTCATAGCTCCACGCGTATCACACTCTTCACCCGTCTAGCCGTGTGACGTCATAGCTCCACGCGTAACACACTCTTCACCCGTCTAGCCGTGTGACGTCATAGCTCCACGCGTATCACACTCTTCACCCGTCTAGCCGTGTGACGTCATAGCTCCACGCGTAACACACTCTTTACCCGTCTAGCCGTGTGACGTCATAGCTCCACGCGTAACACACTCTTCACCCGTCTAGCCGTGTGACGTCATAGCTCCACGCGTATCACACTCTTCACCCGTCTAGCCGTGTGACGTCATAGTTCCACGCGTATCACACTCGTCGCCTGGCTAGCCTTGCTGACGTCATAGCTCCACGCGTAACACACTCTTCACCCGTCTAGCCGTGTGACGTCATAGCTCCACGCGTATCACACTCGTCGCCTGGCTAGCCTTGCTGACGTCATAGCTCCACGCGTAACACACTCTTCACCCGTCTAGCCGTGTGACGTCATAGCTCCACGCGTAACACACTCTTCACCCGTCTAGCCGTGTGACGTCATAGCTCCACGCGTAACACACTCGTCGCCTGGCTAGCCTTGCTGACGTCATAGTTCCACGCGTAACACACTCTTCACCCGTCTAGCCGTGTGACGTCATAGTTCCACGCGTAACACACTCTTCACCCGTCTAGCCGTGTGACGTCATAGCTCCACGCGTATCACACTCTTCACCCGTCTAGCCGTGTGACGTCATAGCTCCACGCGTATCACACTCTTCACCCGTCTAGCCGTGTGACGTCATAGCTCCACGCGTATCACACTCGTCGCCTGGCTAGCCGTGTGACGTCATAGCTCCACGCGTAACACACTCTTCACCCGTCTAGCCGTGTGACGTCATAGCTCCACGCGTAACACACTCTTCACCCGTCTAGCCGTGTGACGTCATAGCTCCACGCGTAACACACTCGTCGCCTGGCTAGCCTTGCTGACGTCATAGTTCCACGCGTAACACACTCTTCACCCGTCTAGCCGTGTGACGTCATAGTTCTACGCGTAACACACTCTTCACCCGTCTAGCCGTGTGACGTCATAGTTCCACGCGTATCACACTCTTC